>JAXIVD010004198.1:0-38078 GCA_036785275.1 Cancer borealis | reverse complement strand
GTAGTAGAAATAATTCCCGCGGGTCTTTAGAGCTTCCAGCAGGAAGAGAGAAAGAAACCCGCGGGAGTTACTTTTTAATGAGAAATAAATTGTATTTAATAGACTGGCGAGCTGTATTGTATTTAAAGGTAGAAAAATAAATATCTTTAAATTTTCTATTTTGTAAAATTTTAATTTTAAGAAAAAATTAAAAGGGTTATTAGATAATTTAGGTCACTAAGAAGTTATTTAGATAACGTGAAGACAATTATTTATTTAAAATCAAATTATAATTTTTATTAAATTTAGAGGATTATATAGATATTTAGTAGTGGGGGTCATTTTATAAAATTAACTCTTAAAATAAAACTTGAGTTAACCTTATCTTAATGAGTTTAATTTTATAAACTTTAAGAGGGGAGGGAGTTAGGTAAGTAACAAGGGGTTTATTTTAAGAATTAAGCTATAGTTTTTATTTAGGTTATAGGTGTATTAAAGGTTATACACTATGTATAAACTTTTAAAATTAAGCTGTAATTTTTATTGATTTGAGAGGATTTATAGATGTTTAGTAGTAGGTCTTTGCTATACCTTTAAAATAAAATTTGAATTAATTTTTGACCTATAAATTTAATATTATAAGGTTTAATAAGCCGGGAGTTAACCAGTTAAATTTTTTTAGGGGTTATCTTTCCTTTAGGGTTTATTTTAAATTCGAGGTATGATTTTAAAAATTTTTAAGGGGTTATTGTATATCAGGGTAGTGATAATTTTATTAAATTTACTTTAGGGTTATTTTAAGGAAAAAGAGAGGTTATTAAATTTATATGGGATTTGGAAGTAGAGTAATTTTTAAAAAAGGGGGTATATAAACCTTTAGGATAATTGGATTCTTTATTTTATAGAGGGGAGGAATAATCCCTGGTTCTTTGGTGTTCCTAATAGAAGAGAGGAGAGCTCTAGGTTATTTTAACGAATAGGAGTTGCATTTCAGGGGATTAGTTTGCATAAGATTTTTAATAGAGGTGAGTATTTTAAAATTTTCTATTTTGTAAAGGTTAGGTAAAAGAGAGAGTTAAGGACTATTAGAAAACAAGGTTGTTACTAATGAGTTTTTATAAACAAAGAGAAGAGATATTTTTTTAAGTTTAAAAGTTGTAATTTTTATTAAGGATTAAAAGGTTTAATAAGACGTTAGTAATAAGGTTATTATATGATAAATTTTTAAATAAAACTTGAAGTTAATTTCTGATCTTATATAAAATTTAATGAAACAGGTTCCAAGGTAAGTAATAGGTTAAAATTCTAAAGGGGTTGCAGAGAGGTTAGAAGTAATTAATTAAGAGAAAAGTAGAGATTAGGTTTTAAAGGTGTTATTAAGAAAAGGAAACGTGTTAAGGCCAGCTAGATTTTAATGGTTTTTCAAAGCTTAGGTAGAAGTTAAGTTTTGTAAGGTTAGGGAGACTTTAAAATTAATTTTTTAATCTTTAAGGGAATTAGACGAGATTGGTGAAGGGTTGAAGTTAAAGGGGTTTAAGGTAGTTTGTTATTAAGAGGGGTTAAAGGTCTTTCTAAAGAAAGGCCTTTAGGTTTCTAGGTTTGAAATAAAAGTTCCATAAGGTTTATTAACCGGTTTAAGACTGGTGGTTGAATTTTTATATTAGTAAAGTAGGGGTGTAGGGTTTGGGTAGCTGGTTTTAAAGAAACTGAAGAGTGAGGAAAGGTAGTTTAAATTGAAGCTTTGATTTAAAGGGTAGAAAGTTAGTTTAAGTTTGAGGAGTTAAAATCAAGGTAAAATTTATTTTTATAGGTTAAAGTAAGAGGAGAAGGTTGTAGGTTATCTTTACTTTTATGTTTTTTTAACCTATTTAAAAATTTAGCTAATTAAAAAGTAAATTAAAAAAATAGTTTTATTAAGAGAGAGAGAGGTTAATAGAATTCTTTAAAATCTCTTAAAATTTATTAAGTAAAAGTTCTTGTATCTAGGTAGTGAATAGATTTCTCTTATAAATCTATTTTGAGGGCTATAATTATTTCTTTCCTCTATAGAGAGAAAAAACGGGGTTAATAAATTTATATTATATATATGCATTTATTAAAATAATAAATAAAAAAATAATATAGAAAAGGAGATTTGTTTTTAAATAGTGGGAACTTTTATTTTATAGTTGGGAGTAGTAGAAATAAATTGTATTTAATAGACTGGCGAGCCGTATAATATTTAAAAGTAGAAAAACAAATATCTTTAAATTTTCTACCCTGTAAAATTTTAATTTAAAGAAAAAACTAAAAGGGTTATTAGATGATTTAGGTCACTAAAGGATCTATTTAGATAAAGTGAAGATAATTATTTATTTAAAACTAAATTATAATTTTTATTAAATTCAGAGGATTGTATAGACATTTAGTAGTGGGTCATCTTTATATAATTAGTTCTTGAAATAAAACTTGAGTTAATTTTATCTTAATGAATTTAATTTTATAGAATTTAATAGAACGGGGAGTTAGCTGACTACAAAAATTTTAAAGGTGGTTATAGGGTCAGGGAGGATAACCTGAAAAGTAAAGAGTAGTGTTTATTAAGAGAGGGTTATAAAAAGAAGAAAAAGAGGTTGGGTTTAAGTTTAATTTTTAAATAATTTTTGTAAGAAATTTGGAGGTTAAGTTAGGGGGTTAAGGTAATTTTTAAGGTTAAGGGTTAGCAGTTTAGGTTAGTTAAATATTAGGGTTTAAATTAAGGATGAATGTGGTTATAAAGGTATCTTAAAGGTCTTTAAGAAGGGGGTGGGAGTCCTACTTTTTTAAAAGGTTTAAGGGGCTGGTGTGGTATAAGGGTTTGTTAATTGTTTAAAAAGGTTAGGGTTTTATACAGGCGGTTAAATTAAAAAAGAGTTGTTACTATTAAAAAGAAAGTTGGAGGATTTTCTAACGGGTTTAAAATCAAATCGTTGTGTTTTTAAGGACTTTAAAAATTTTAGTTAATTAAAAATAAATTAAAAGGTAGTTTTATTAAAGGGGGTTATCTAAATTCGGTTAAATTTTTTAAGGGAATTCTTGTAGTTAGGTAGTTTAATAATTTAGTTTTAGGTTTATTTTAAAGGGTTGTTGTCTTTTTTAAGTTACAAAAAGTTAATATTTAATAAAATTATATAAGCCCTTCGAAAATTAGGGTCTTTAAAGTAAAATAATTTTAAGAGAGGGTTATTTTTAAATGGCCAAGGACTCTTACACATAGGTTAAGGGTAGTTGTGTTCAACCTAAACCGAATTTTTAAAGGTTTAAATAAGGTGTAAATATCTTTAAGTTTTGTAAAGTTTAGTTTTAAGAGAAGAGATTACTATAAAATAGGGTTGTTTAAGGAGTTCTTAGATAAATAACAAGGGGCTTATTTATTTAAAAATTAAGCTATAGTGATTATTTAGGCTACAGGTGTATTAAAGGTTATATACTATGTATAAACTTTTAAAATTAAATTGTAATTTTTATTAACCTAAGAGGATTTTATAGACATTTAGTAGTAGGTCTTTGCTATACCTTTAAAAATAAAATTTGAATTAATTTTTGATCTGTAAATTTAATATTATAAGGTTTAACAGGTCGGGGAACTAACCAGTTAAATTTTTAAGGGGTTTATTTTTCCTTTGGGGTTTATTTTAAATTTAAGGCACGATTTTAAAATTTATAAAGGTAAAAATTTAAGGGAGATTGGTAGGTGTTTCTTAAATTTGTTTTAAATTTTTTAAAGGGTTATTGTACCCGGGGGTAGTGATAATCTTATTAAATTTATTTTAGGGTTATTTTAAGGAAAAAGAGAGGTTTATAAAATTTATATGGGGTTTGGAACTAGAGCAATTTTAAAAAAAGGAGGGCTAAAAGATCTTAGAGATAGTTGGATTCTTTATTTTATAGAGGGAGGAGGAATAATCCCTGGTTCTTTAGTATCTCGAATAGAAGAGAGGAGAGTTTTATAGGTTATTTCTTAAGGGACAGGAGTTGTATTTTAGGGGGTTAGTTTATATAAGATTTTTAATGGAGGTGAGTATTTTAAAATTTTCTATTTTGTAAAGGTTAAGGTAAAAGAGAGAGTCAAGGGCTGTTAGAAAACAAGGTTGTTATTAATGAGTTTTTATAAATAAAGAGAAGAGATATTTTTTAAGTTTAAAAGTTGTAATTTTTTCCTAGGATTAAAAGGCTTATAAGACGTTAAGTAATAGGTTATTATATAATAAATTCTTAAATAAAACTTGAAGTTAATTTCTGGTTTTATTAAAATTTAATGTAACAGGTTTTAAGGTAATCAAAAGGTTAAAATTCTAAAGGGGTTGCAAAGAGGTTAGAAGTAATTAATTAAGAGTAAAGTAGAGATTAGGGTTTAAAAGCATTATTAAGAAAAGGAAACGCGTTAAGGCTAGCTAGATTTTAATGGTTTTTCAAAGCTTTAGGTAGAAGTTAAGTTTTGTGAGGTTAGGAAGACTTTAAAATTAATTTTTTAATCTTTAAGGGAATTAGACGAGATTGGTGAAGGGTTGAAATTAAAGGGGTTTAAGGTAGTTTGTTATTAAGATGAGTTAAAGGTCTTTCTAAAGAAAGGCCTTTAGGTTTCTAGGTTGAAATAACGGTTTTATAAGGTTTATTAATCGGTTTTAAGACTGGTGGCTGAATTTTTATATTAGTGAAGTAAGGGTGTAGAGTTTGGGTAACCGGTTTTAAAGAAACTGAAGAGTGGGGAAAGGTAGTTTAAATTGAAGCTCTGATTTAAAGGGTAGAAAGTTAGTTTTAAATTAAAGAGTTAAAATCAAGGTAAAATTTATTTTTATAGGTTAAAGTAAGAGGAGAAGGTTGTAGGTTATCTTTACTTTTATGTTCTTTTTTTTTAGATTATTTAAAAATTTAGCTAATTAAAAAGTAAATTAAAAAAATAGTTTTAAGAGAGAGGTTAATAGAATTCTTTAAAACCTCTTAAAATTTATTAAGCAAAAAGCTCTTGTATCTAGGTAGTGAATAAATTTTTCTTATAAACCTATTTTGAGGATTGTAATTATTTTTTTCTTCTATAAAGAGAAAAAACGGGGGCTAATAAATTTATATACACATTTATTAAAATAATAAATTTAAATAAAAATAATATAGAAAAGGAGACTTGTTTTTAAATAGCGAGAACTTTTATTTTATAGTTGAGAGTAGTAGAAATAATTCCCGCGGGTCTCTGGAGCTCCCAGTAGGAAGAGAGAAAGAGCTGGGAATTATTTCTTAGGGAGGGATAAATTGTATTTGATAGACTAGCGAGTCGTATAGTATTTAAAAGTAGAAAAACAAATATCTTTAAATTTTCTTCCTTGTAAAATTTTAATTTAAAGAAAAAACTAAAAGGGTTATTAGATAATTTAGGTCACTAAGAAGCTATTTAGATAAAGTGAAGATAATTATTTATTTTAAATTAAATTATAATTTTTATTAAATTTAGAGGATTATATAGACATTTAGTAGTGGGTCGTCATTATATAATTAATTCTTAAAATAAAACTTGAGTTATCTTTATCTTAATGAATTCAATTTTATAAAATTTAAGAGGACAGGGAGTTAGATAAATAACAAGGGGCTTATTTAAGAATTAAGCTATAGTTTTTATTTAGGCTACAGGTGTGTTAAAAGGTTACATATTATATATAAACTTTTAAAATTAAGTTGTAATTTCTATTAATTGAGAGGATTTTATAGATATTTAGTGTAGGTTTTTGCTGTACCTTTAAAATAAAATTTGAAATTAATTTTTGACCTATAAATTTAAAATATTATAAGGTTTAAATAGGTCGGGGGGGGTAACCAGTTAAAATTTTAGAGGGTTATCTCTCCTTTGGGGTTTATTTTAAATTTAAGAGTAAGGATTTAAAAATTTATAAAAGTAAAAAATTTTAGGGGGAGAGGTTGGTAAGTGTTTCTTAAATTCGTTTTAAATTTTTTAAGGGTTATTGTACCGGTAGCGATAATCTTATTAAATTTATTTTTAGGGTTATTTTAAGGAAAAAGAGAGGTTTATTGAATTTATATGGGATTTGGGAGTAGAGTAATTTTAAAAAAAAAGGGGGGGGGTTAAAAGACCTTAGATAATTGGATTCTTTATTTTATAGGGGGAGGAGGAATAATTCCTGGTTTTTTGGTATCCCCAGTAGAAGAGAGGAGAGCTATAGGTTATTTCTTAAGGGACAGGAGTTGCATTTCAGGGGGTTAGTTTGTATAAGATTTTTAATAGAGGCGAGTATTTTTAAATTTTTTATTTTGTAAAGGTTAGGTAAAGAGAGAGTTAAGGGTTGTTAGAAAACATGGTTGTTATTAAATGAGTTTTTATAAATAAAGGGAAGAGAGATTTTTTAAGTTTAAAAGTTGTAATTTTTATTAAGATTAAAAGGTTTATAAGACGTGTTAGTAATAGGTTACTATATAATAAATTCTTTAAATAAAACTTGAAGTTAATTTCTGGTATTATATAAGATTTAATGTAACAGTTCAAGGTAATTAATAGGTTAAAATTCCAAAGGGGTTGCAGAGAGGTTAGAAGTAATTAATTAAGAGTAAAGTAGAGATTGGGGTTTAAAGGTATTATTAAAAAAAGGAAACGCGTTAAGGCCAGCTAGATTTTAATGGTTTTTCAAAGCTTAGGTAGAAGTTAAGTTTTGTAAGGTTAGGGAGACTTTAAAATTAATTTTTTAATCTTTAAGGGAATTAGGCGAGATTGGTGAAGGGTTGAAGTTAAAGGGGTTTATTAAGGTAGTTTGTTATTAAGAAGAGTTAAAGGGCTTTCTAAAGAAAGGCCTTTAGGTTTCTAGGTTTGAAATAAAAGTTTTATAAGGTTTATTAATCGGTTCTAAGACTGGCGGTTGAATTTTATACTGGTGAAGTGAGGGTGTAGAGTTTGGGTAACCGGTTTAAAGAAACTGAAGAGTGGGGAAAGGTAGTTTAAATTGAAGCTCTGATTTAAAGGGTAGAAAGTTAGTTTTTAAATGGGGGGGGGGGGTTAAAATGAAATTATAATTTTTATTAAATTTAGAGGATTATATAGGCATTTAGTAGTGGGTTATTTTTATAAAATTAAAAGGGTTATTAGATAATTTAGGTTACTAAGAAGCTATTTAGATAACGTGAAGACAATTATTTAAAATCAAATTATAATTTTTATTGAATTTAGAGGATTATATAGACATTTAGTAGTGGGTCATCTTTATAAAATTAACTCTTAAAAATAAAATTTGAGTCAACCTTATGTTAATGAATTTAATTTTATAAACTTTAAGAGGGCAGGGAGTTAGATAAGTAACAAGGGGTTTATTTAAAGAATTAAGCTATAGTTTTTATTTAGGCTACAGGTGTATTAAAGGTTATACACTATGTATAAACTTTTAAAATTAAGTTGTAATTTTTATTAATTTGAGAGGATTTATAGATATTTAGTAGTAGGTCTTTACTATACCTTTAAAATAAAATTTGAATTAATTTTTAACCTATAAATTTAATATTATAAGGTTTAATAAGCCGGGAGTTAACCAGTTAAATTTTTTAGGGGGTATCTTTCCTTTAGGGTTTATTTTAAATTTAAGGCATGATTTTAAAAATTTTTAAAGGGTTATTGTAACTTGGGGGGTAGTAATAATTTTATTTAATTTATTTTAGGGTTATTTTAAGGAAAAAGAGAGGTTTATTAAACCTGTGTGGGATTTGGGAGTAGAGCAATTTTAAAAAAAGGGGTTAAAAGGTCTTTATAGATAATTGGATTCTTTATTTTATAGGGGAGGAGGAATAATCCCTGGTTCTTTGGTATCCTTAATAGAAGAGAGGAGAGCTATAGGTTATTTTTTAAGGAATAGGAGTTGCATTTCAGGGGATTAGTTTACATAAGATTTTTAATAGGGGTGAGTATTTTTAAATTTTCTATTTTGTAAAGGTTAGGTAAAAGAGAGAGTTAAGGGCTGTTAGAAAACAAGGTTGTTATTAATGAGTTTTTATAAACAAAGAGAAGAGATATTTTTTAAGTTTAAAAGTTGTAATTTTTATTAAGGATTAAAAGGTTTAATAAGACGCTAGTAATAAGGTTATTATATAATAAATTCTTAAATAAAACTTGAAGTTAATTTGTGGTTTTAATATAAAATTTAATGATATAGGTTTCAAGGTAATTAATAGGTTAAAATTCTAAAGGGGTTGCAGAGAGGTTAGAAGTAATTAATTAAGAGTAAAGTAGAGATTAGGGTTTAAAGGTGTTATTAAGAAAAGGAAACGCGTTAAGGCCAGCTAGATTTTAATGATTTTTCAAAGTTTAGGTAGAAGTTAAGTTTTGTAAGGTTAGGAAGACTTTAAAATTAATTTTTTAATCTTTAAGGGAATTAGACGAGATTGGTGAAGGGTTGAAGTTAAAGGGGCTTAGGTTTTAAGGTAGTTTATTATTAAGAGGGGTTAAAGATCTTTCTAAAGAAAGGCCTTTAGGTTTCTAGGTTTGAAATAAAAGTTTTATAAGATTTATTAAATCGGTTTAAAGACTGGCGGTTGGATTTTTATATTAGTGAAGTAAGGGTGTAGAGTTTGGGTAGCCGGTTTTAAAGAAACTAAAGAGTGGGGAAAGGTAGTTTAAATTGAAGCTCTGATTTAAAGGGTAGAAAGTTAGTTTAAGTTTGAGGGGTTAAAATCAAGGTAAAATTTATTTTTATAGGTTAAAGTAAGAGGAGAAGGTTGTAGGTTATCTTTATTTTTAATGCTCTTTTTTTAGCTTATTTAAAAATTTAGCTAATTAAAAAGTAAATTAAAAAAATAGTTTTAAGAGAGAGAGGTTAATAGAATTCTTTAAAATGTTTTAAAATTTATTAAGCAAGAGCTCTTGTATTTAGGTAGTGAATAAATTTCTCTTATAAATCTATTTTGAGGATTATAATTATTTTTTTCTTTTATAGAAAGAAAAAACGGAGGGTTAATAAACTTGTATATGTATTTATAAAATAAAAATAATATAGAAAAGGAGATTTGTTTTTAAATAGCGGGGACTTTTATTTTATAGTTGGGAATTATTTCTTAATGAGAAATAAATTGTATTTTAATAGACTGGCGGGCCGTATAGTATTTAAAAGAAGAAAAACAAATACCTTAAAATTTCTCACCTTGTAAAATTTCAATTTAAAGAAAAACTAAAAGGGGTGTTAGATAATTTAGGTCACTAAGGAGCTATTTAGATAAAGTGAAGACAATTATTTATTTAAAACTAAATTATAATTTTTATTAAATTCAGGGGATTATATAGATATTTAGTAGTGGGTTATCTTTATATAATTAATTCTTAAAATAAAACTTGAGTTAATTTTATCTTAATGAATTTAATTTTATAAAATTTAATAGGACAGGGAGTTAGCTGACTACAAAAATTTTTAAAGGTAGTTATAGGGTCAGGGAGGATGACTTGAAAAGTAAGGAGTAGTGTTTATTAAGAGAAGGTTATAAAAAGAAGGAAAAGAGGCCGGGTTCAAGTTTAATTTTTAAATAATTTTTGTAAGAAATTTAAGGAGGTTAAGTTAGGGGGTTAAGGTAATTTTTTAAGGTTAAGGGTTAGCAGTTTAGGCTAGTTAAATATTAGGGTTTAAATTGAGGGTGAATGTGGTTATAAAGGTAAATTAAAGGTCTTTAAGAAGGGAGTGGGAGTCCCACTTTTTTAAAAGGTTTAAGGGGTTGTGGGGTATAAAGGTTTGTTAATTGTTTAAAAAGGTTAGGGTTTTATACAGGCGGTTAAATTAAAAAAGAGTTGTTACTATAAAAAAGAAAGTTGGAGGATTTTCCGAAGGGTTAAAAATTAAATCGTTGTGTTTTTTAAGGACTTTAAAAATTTTAAGTTAATTAAAGATAAATTAAAAGGTAGTTTTATTAAAGGGGGTTGTCTAAATTTGGTTAAATTTTTTAAGGGAATTCTTGTAGTTAGGTAGTTTAATAATTTAGTTTTAAGTTTATTTTAAAAGGGTTTGTTATTTTTTTAAAGTTACAAAAAGTAATATTTAATAAAATTATACCAGGCCCTTTGAAAATTAGGGTCTTTAAAGTAAAATAATTTTAAGAGAGGGTTATTTTTTAATGATTAAGGACTCTTATATATGGGTTAAGGGTAGTTGTATTCGATCTAAACCGAATTTTTAAAGGTTTAAATAAGGTGTAAATATCTTTAAGTTTTGTAAAGTTTAGTTTAAAGAGAAGAGACGACTATAAAATAAGGTTGTTTAAGGAGTCCTTAGATAAATAATAAGGGGTTTATTTATTTAAGAATTAAGCTATAGTATTTATTTAGGTTATAGGTGTATTAAAAGGTTATACACTATGTATAAACTTTTAAAATTAAGTTGTAATTTTTATTAACCTAAGAGGATTTTATAGACATTTAGTAGTAGGTCCTTGCTATAACTTTAAAAATAAAATTTGAATTAATTTTTGACCTATAAATTTAATATTATAAGGTTTAATAGGCCGGGGAGTTAACCGGTTAAATCTTTAGGGGGGTTATCTTTTCTTTGGGGTTTATTTTAAATTTAAGGCACGATTTTAAAAATTTATAAGGGTAAAAAAATTTAAGGGGGAGAGGTTGGTAGGCGTTTCTTAGATTTGTTTTAAATTTTTTAAAGGGTTATTGTACCTGGGTAGTGATAATCTTATAAAATTTATTTTAGGGTTATTTTAAGGAAAAAGAGAGGTTTATTAAATTTATATGGGATTTGGAAGTAGAGTAATTTTAAAAAAACGGGGCTAAAGACTTTAGATAATTGGATTCTTTATTTTATAGGGGGAGTAGGAATAATCCCTGGTTTTTTGGTACCCGGGGTAGAAGAGAGGAGAGTTGTAGGTTATCTCTTAAGGAGCAGGAGTTGTATTTTAGGGGGTTAGTTTATTATAAGATTTTTAATAGAGGTGAGTATTTTTAAATTTTCTATTTTGTAAAGGTTAAGGTAAAAGAGAGAGTTAAGGGCTGTTGAAAACAAGGTTGTTATTAATGAGTTTTTATAAACAAAGAGAAGAGAGATTCCTTAAGTTTAAAAGTTGTAATTTTTATCAAGGATTAAAAGGTTTATAAGACGTTAGTAATAGGTTATTATATAATAAATTCTTAAATAAAATTTGAAGTTAATTTCTGGTTTTATATAAAATTTAATGTAACAGGTTTCAAGGTAATCAATAGGTTAAAATTCTAAAGGGGTTGCAAAGAGGTTAGAAGTAATTAATTAAGAGTAAAGTAGAGATTAGGGTTTAAAGGTATTATTAAGAAAAGGAAACGCGTTAAGGTTAGTTAGATTTTAATGGTTTTTCAAAGTTTAGGTAGAAGTTAAGTTTTGTGAGGTTAGGGAGACTTTAAAATTAATTTTTTAATCTTTAAGGGAATTTAAACGAGATTGGTGAAGGGTTGAAATTAAAGGGGTTTAAGGTAGTTTATTGTTAAGGTGAGTTAAAGGTCTTTCTAAAGAAAGGTCTTTAGGTTCCTAGGTTGAAATAAAAGTTTTATAAGGTTTATTAATCGGTTTTAAAGACTGGTGGTTGAATTTTTATATTGGTGAAGTAAGGGTGTAGAGTTTGGGTAGCTGGTTTTAAAGAAACTGAAGAGTGGAGAAAGGTAGTTTAAATCGAAGCTCTGATTTAAAGGGTAGAAAGTTAGTTTAAATTAAGGAGTTAAAAACCAAGGTAAAATTTATTTTTATAGGTTAAAGTAAGAGGAGGAGGTTATCTTTCTTTTATGTTCTTTTTTTTAGGCTATTTAAAAACTTAGCTAATTAAAAAGTAAATTAAAAAAATAGCTTTAAGAGAGAGGTTAATAGAATTCTTTAAAGTCTCTTAAAATTTATTAAGCAAAAAGCTCTTGTATCTAGGTAGTGAATAAATTTCTCTTATAAACTTATTTTGAGGACCATAATTATCTTTTTCCTTTATAAAGAAAAAAACGGGGGGCTAATAAATTTATATATACATTTATTGAAATAATAAATTTAAACAAAAATAATATAGAAAAGGAGATTTGTTTTTTAAATAGCGGGAACTTTTATTTTATAGCTGGGAGTAGTAGAAATAATTCCCGCGGGTCTCTGGAGCTCCCAGCAGGAAGAGAGAAAGAGAAAGAGCTGGGAATTATTTCTTAGTGAGAAACAAATTGTATTTAATAGACTAGCGAACCGTATAGTATTTAAAAGTAGAAAAACAAATATCTTTAAATTTTCTTTTTTGTAAAATTTTAATTTAAAGAAAAAACTAAAAGAGTTATTAGATAATTTGGGTCACTAAGAAGCTATTTAGATAAAGTGAAGACAATTATTTATTTTAAATTAAATTATAATTTTTATTAAATTTAGAGGATTATATAGACATTTAGTAGTGGGTCATCATTATATAATTAATTCTTAAAATAAAACTTGAGTTAACCTTATCTTAATGAATTCAATTTTATAAAATTTAAGAGGACAGGGAGTTAGATAGATGATAACAAGGGGCTCATTTAAGAATTAAGCTATAGTTTTTATTTAGGCTACAGGTGCGTTAAAAGGTTATATATTATGTATAAACTTTTAAAATTAAGTTGTAATTTTTATTAATTTGAGAGGATTTATAGACATTTAGTGTAGGTTTTTGCTACACCTTTAAAATAAAATTTGAATTAATTTTTGACCTATAAATTTAAAAATATTATAAGGTTTTTAATAGGTCGGGGAGCTAACCAGTTAAATTTTTAGGGGGGTTATCTTTCCTTTGGGGTTTATTTTAAATTTTAAGGTATGATTTAAAAATTTATAAAGGTAAAAAATTTAAGGGGGAAAGCTGGTAGACGTTTCTTAGATTTGTTTTAAATTTTTTAAAGGGTTATTGTACTGATAGTAATAATCTTATTAAATTTATTTTAGGGTTATTTTAAGGAAAAAGAGAGGTTTATTAAATTTATATGGGATTTGAGAGTAGAGCAATTTTAAAAAAAAGGGGGCTAAAAGACCTTAGATAATTGGATTCTTTATTTTATAGGGGGAGTAGGAATAATCCCTGGTTCTTTGGTACCCGGCATAGAAGAGAGGAGAGTTGTAGGTTATCTCTTAAGGAGCAGGAGTTGTATTTTAGGGGGTTAGTTTATTATAAGATTTTTAAAATATAGGGGTGAGTATTTTTAAATTTTCTATTTTGTAAAGGTTAAGGTAAAAGAGAGAGTTAAGGGCTGTTGAAAACAAGGTTGTTATTAATGAGCTTTTATAAACAAAGAGAAGAGAGATTCCTTAAGTTTAAAAGTTGTAATTTTTATCAAGGATTAAAAGGTTTATAAGACGTTAGTAATAGGTTATTATATAATAAATTCTTAAATAAAATTTGAAGTTAATTTCTGGTTTTATATAAAATTTAATGTAACAGGTTTCAAGGTAATCAATAGGTTAAAATTCTAAAGGGGTTGCAGAGAGGTTAGAAGTAATTAATTAAGAGTAAAGTAGAGATTAGGGTTTAAAGGTATTATTAAGAAAAGGAAACGCGTTAAGGTTAGTTAGATTTTAATGGTTTTTCAAAGTTTAGGTAGAAGTTAAGTTTTGTGAGGTTAGGGAGACTTTAAAATTAATTTTTTAATCTTTAAGGGAATTAAACGAGATTGGTGAAGGGTTGAAATTAAAGGGGTTTAAGGTAGTTTGTTGTTAAGGAGAGTTAAAGGTCTTTCTAAAGAAAGGTCTTTAGGTTCCTAGGTTGAAATAAAAGTTTTATAAGGTTTATTAATCGGTTTTAAGACTGGCGGTTGAATTTTTATATCGGTGAAGTAAGGGTGTAGAGTTTGGGTAGCCGGGTTTAAAGAAACTGAAGAGTGGAGAAAGGTAGTTTAAATCGAAGCTCTGATTTAAAGGGTAGAAAGTTAGTTTAAATTAAGGAGTTAAAAATCAAGGTAAAATTTATTTTTATAGGTTAAAGTAAGAGGAGGAGGTTATCTTTCTTTTATGTTCTTTTTTTTAGGCTATTTAAAAACTTAGCTAATTAAAAAGTAAATTAAAAAAAATAGTTTTAAGAGAGAGGTTAATAGAATTCTTTAAAGTCTCTTAAAATTTATTAAGCAAAAAGCTCTTGTATCTGGGTAGTGAATAAATTTCTCTTATAAACTTATTTTGAGGATCGTAATTATCTTTTTTCTTTATAAAGAAAAAAACGGGGGGCTAATAAATTTATATATACATTTATTGAAATAATAAATTTAAACAAAAATAACATAGAAAAGGAGATTTGTTTTTTAAATAGCGGGAACTTTTATTTTATAGTTGGGAGTAGTAGAAATAATTCCCGCGGGTCTCTGGAGCTCCCAGCAGGAAGAGAGAAAGAGAAAGAGCTGGGAATTATTTCTTAGTGAGAAATAAATTGTATTTAATAGACTAGCGAACCGTATAGTATTTAAAAGTAGAAAAACAAATATCTTTAAATTTTCTTTTTTGTAAAATTTTAATTTAAAGAAAAAACTAAAAGAGTTATTAGATAATTTGGGTCACTAAGAAGCTATTTAGATAAAGTGAAGACAATTATTTATTTTAAATTAAATTATAATTTTTATTAAATTTAGAGGATTATATAGACATTTAGTAGTGGGTCATCATTATATAATTAATTCTTAAAATAAAACTTGAGTTAACCTTATCTTAATGAATTCAATTTTATAAAATTTAAGAGGACAGGGAGTTAGATAGATGATAACAAGGGGCTCATTTAAGAATTAAGCTATAGTTTTTATTTAGGCTACAGGTGCGTTAAAAGGTTATATATTATGTATAAACTTTTAAAATTAAGTTGTAATTTTTATTAATTTGAGAGGATTTATAGACATTTAGTGTAGGTTTTTGCTACACCTTTAAAATAAAATTTGAATTAATTTTTGACCTATAAATTTAAAAATATTATAAGGTTTTTAATAGGTCGGGGAGCTAACCAGTTAAATTTTTAGGGGGGGGGGGGTTATCTTTCCTTTGGGGTTTATTTTAAATTTAAGGTATGATTTAAAAATTTATAAAGGTAAAAAATTTAAGGGGGAAAGCTGGTAGACGTTTCTTAGATTTGTTTTAAATTTTTTAAAGGGTTATTGTACTGATAGTGATAATCTTATTAAATTTATTTTAGGGTTGTTTTAAGGAAAAAGAGAGGTTTATTAAATTTATATGGGATTTGGGAGTAGAGCAATTTTAAAAAAAAGGGGGCTAAAAGACCTTAGATAATTGGATTCTTTATTTTATAGGGGGAGTAGGAATAATCCCTGGTTCTTTGGTACCCGGGATAGAAGAGAGGAGAGCTGTAGGTTATCTCTTAAGGAGCAGGAGTTGTATTTTAGGGGGTTAGTTTATTATAAGATTTTTAAAATAGGGGTGAGTATTTTTAAATTTTCTATTTTGTAAAGGTTAAGGTAAAAGAGAGAGTTAAGGGCTGTTGAAAACAAGGTTGTTATTAATGAGTTTTTATAAACAAAGAGAAGAGAGATTTCTTAAGTTTAAAAGTTGTAATTTTTATCAAGGATTAAAAGGTTTATAAGACGTTAGTAATAGGTTATTATATAATAAATTCTTAAATAAAATTTGAAGTTAATTTCTGGTTTTATATAAAATTTAATGTAACAGGTTTCAAGGTAATCAATAGGTTAAAATTCTAAAGGGGTTGCAGAGAGGTTAGAAGTAATTAATTAAGAGTAAAGTAGAGATTAGGGTTTAAAGGTATTATTAAGAAAAGGAAACGCGTTAAGGTTAGTTAGATTTTAATGGTTTTTCAAAGTTTAGGTAGAAGTTAAGTTTTGTGAGGTTAGGGAGACTTTAAAATTAATTTTTTAATCTTTAAGGGAATTAAACGAGATTGGTGAAGGGTTGAAATTAAAGGGGTTTAAGGTAGTTTGTTGTTAAGGTGAGTTAAAGGTCTTTCTAAAGAAAGGTCTTTAGGTTCCTAGGTTGAAATAAAAGTTTTATAAGGTTTATTAATCGGTTTTAAGACTGGCGGTTGAATTTTTATATTGGTGAAGTAAGGGTGTAGAGTTTGGGTAGGTGGTTTTAAAGAAACTGAAGAGTGGAGAAAGGTAGTTTAAATCGAAGCTCTGATTTAAAGGGTAGAAAGTTAGTTTAAATTAAGGAGTTAAAAATCAAGGTAAAATTTATTTTTATAGGTTAAAGTAAGAGGAGGAGGTTATCTTTCTTTTATGTTCTTTTTTTTAGACTATTTAAAAACTTAGCTAATTAAAAAGTAAATTAAAAAAATAGTTTTAAGAGAGAGGTTAATAGAATTCTTTAAAGTCTCTTAAAATTTATTAAGCAAAAGCTCTTGTATCTAGGTAGTAAATAAATTTCTTTTATAAACTTATTTTGAGGGCCGTAATTATCTTTTTCCTTTATAAAGAAAAAAACGGGGGGCTAATAAATTTATATATACATTTATTGAAATAATAAATTTAAATAAAAATAATATAGAAAAGGAGATTTGTTTTTAAATAGCGGGAACTTTTATTTTATAGTTGGGAGTAGTAGAAATAATTCCCGCGGGTCTCTGGAGCTCCCAGCAGGAAGAGAGAAAGAGAAAGAGCTGGGAATTATTTCTTAGTGAGAAATAAATTGTATTTAATAGACTAGCGAACCGTATAGTATTTAAAAGTAGAAAAACAAATATCTTTAAATTTTCTTTTTTGTAAAATTTTAATTTAAAGAAAAAACTAAAAGAGTTATTAGATAATTTGGGTCACTAAGAAGCTATTTAGATAAAGTGAAGACAATTATTTATTTTAAATTAAATTATAATTTTTATTAAATTTAGAGGATTATATAGACATTTAGTAGTGGGTCATCATTATATAATTAATTCTTAAAATAAAACTTGAGTTAACCTTATCTTAATGAATTCAATTTTATAAAATTTAAGAGGACAGGGAGTTAGATAGATGATAACAAGGGGCTCATTTAAGAATTAAGCTATAGTTTTTATTTAGGCTACAGGTGCGTTAAAAGGTTATATATTATGTATAAACTTTTAAAATTAAGTTGTAATTTTTATTAATTTGAGAGGATTTATAGACATTTAGTGTAGGTTTTTGCTACACCTTTAAAATAAAATTTGAATTAATTTTTGACCTATAAATTTAAAAATATTATAAGGTTTTTAATAGGTCGGGGAGCTAACCAGTTAAATTTTTAGGGGGGTTATCTTTCCTTTGGGGTTTATTTTAAATTTAAGGTATGATTTAAAAATTTATAAAGGTAAAAAATTTAAGGGGGAAAGCTGGTAGACGTTTCTTAGATTTGTTTTAAATTTTTTAAAGGGTTATTGTACTGATAGTGATAATCTTATTAAATTTATTTTAGGGTTGTTTTAAGGAAAAAGAGAGGTTTATTAAATTTATATGGGATTTGGGAGTAGAGCAATTTTAAAAAAAAGGGGGCTAAAAGACCTTAGATAATTGGATTCTTTATTTTATAGGGGGAGTAGGAATAATCCCTGGTTCTTTGGTACCCGGGATAGAAGAGAGGAGAGCTGTAGGTTATCTCTTAAGGAGCAGGAGTTGTATTTTAGGGGGTTAGTTTATTATAAGATTTTTAAAATAGGGGTGAGTATTTTTAAATTTTCTATTTTGTAAAGGTTAAGGTAAAAGAGAGAGTTAAGGGCTGTTGAAAACAAGGTTGTTATTAATGAGTTTTTATAAACAAAGAGAAGAGAGATTTCTTAAGTTTAAAAGTTGTAATTTTTATCGAGGATTAAAAGGTTTATAAGACGTTAGTAATAGGTTATTATATAATAAATTCTTAAATAAAATTTGAAGTTAATTTCTGGTTTTATATAAAATTTAATGTAACAGGTTTCAAGGTAATCAATAGGTTAAAATTCTAAAGGGGTTGCAGAGAGGTTAGAAGTAATTAATTAAGAGTAAAGTAGAGATTAGGGTTTAAAGGTATTATTAAGAAAAGGAAACGCGTTAAGGTTAGTTAGATTTTAATGGTTTTTCAAAGTTTAGGTAGAAGTTAAGTTTTGTGAGGTTAGGGAGACTTTAAAATTAATTTTTTAATCTTTAAGGGAATTAAACGAGATTGGTGAAGGGTTGAAATTAAAGGGGTTTAAGGTAGTTTGTTGTTAAGGTGAGTTAAAGGTCTTTCTAAAGAAAGGTCTTTAGGTTCCTAGGTTGAAATAAAAGTTTTATAAGGTTTATTAATCGGTTTTAAGACTGGCGGTTGAATTTTTATATTGGTGAAGTAAGGGTGTAGAGTTTGGGTAGGTGGTTTTAAAGAAACTGAAGAGTGGAGAAAGGTAGTTTAAATCGAAGCTCTGATTTAAAGGGTAGAAAGTTAGTTTAAATTAAGGAGTTAAAAATCAAGGTAAAATTTATTTTTATAGGTTAAAGTAAGAGGAGGAGGTTATCTTTCTTTTCTGTTCTTTTTTTTAGACTATTTAAAAACTTAGCTAATTAAAAAGTAAATTAAAAAAATAGTTTTAAGAGAGAGGTTAATAGAATTCTTTAAAGTCTCTTAAAATTTATTAAGCAAAAGCTCTTGTATCTAGGTAGTAAATAAATTTCTTTTATAAACTTATTTTGAGGGCCGTAATTATCTTTTTCCTTTATAAAGAAAAAAACGGGGGGCTAATAAATTTATATATACATTTATTGAAATAATAAATTTAAATAAAAATAATATAGAAAAGGAGATTTGTTTTTAAATAGCGGGAACTTTTATTTTATAGTTGGGAGTAGTAGAAATAATTCCCGCGGGTCTCTGGAGCTCCCAGCAGGAAGAGAGAAAGAGAAAGAGCTGGGAATTATTTCTACTACTCCCAACTATAAAATAAAAGTTCCCGCTATTTAAAAACAAATCTCCTTTTCTATATTATTTTTATTTAAATTTATTATTTCAATAAATGTATATATAAATTTATTAGCCCCCCGTTTTTTTCTTTATAAAGGAAAAAGATAATTACGGCCCTCAAAATAAGTTTATAAAAGAAATTTATTTACTACCTAGATACAAGAGCTTTTGCTTAATAAATTTTAAGAGACTTTAAAGAATTCTATTAACCTCTCTCTTAAAACTATTTTTTTAATTTACTTTTTAATTAGCTAAGTTTTTAAATAGTCTAAAAAAAAGAACAGAAAAGAAAGATAACCTCCTCCTCTTACTTTAACCTATAAAAATAAATTTTACCTTGATTTTTAACTCCTTAATTTAAACTAACTTTCTACCCTTTAAATCAGAGCTTCGATTTAAACTACCTTTCTCCACTCTTCAGTTTCTTTAAAACCACCTACCCAAACTCTACACCCTTACTTCACCAATATAAAAATTCAACCGCCAGTCTTAAAACCGATTAATAAACCTTATAAAACTTTTATTTCAACCTAGGAACCTAAAGACCTTTCTTTAGAAAGACCTTTAACTCACCTTAACAACAAACTACCTTAAACCCCTTTAATTTCAACCCTTCACCAATCTCGTTTAATTCCCTTAAAGATTAAAAAATTAATTTTAAAGTCTCCCTAACCTCACAAAACTTAACTTCTACCTAAACTTTGAAAAACCATTAAAATCTAACTAACCTTAACGCGTTTCCTTTTCTTAATAATACCTTTAAACCCTAATCTCTACTTTACTCTTAATTAATTACTTCTAACCTCTCTGCAACCCCTTTAGAATTTTAACCTATTGATTACCTTGAAACCTGTTACATTAAATTTTATATAAAACCAGAAATTAACTTCAAATTTTATTTAAGAATTTATTATATAATAACCTATTACTAACGTCTTATAAACCTTTTAATCCTCGATAAAAATTACAACTTTTAAACTTAAGAAATCTCTCTTCTCTTTGTTTATAAAAACTCATTAATAACAACCTTGTTTTCAACAGCCCTTAACTCTCTCTTTTACCTTAACCTTTACAAAATAGAAAATTTAAAAATACTCACCCCTATTTTAAAAATCTTATAATAAACTAACCCCCTAAAATACAACTCCTGCTCCTTAAGAGATAACCTACAGCTCTCCTCTCTTCTATCCCGGGTACCAAAGAACCAGGGATTATTCCTACTCCCCCTATAAAATAAAGAATCCAATTATCTAAGGTCTTTTAGCCCCCTTTTTTTTAAAATTGCTCTACTCCCAAATCCCATATAAATTTAATAAACCTCTCTTTTTCCTTAAAACAACCCTAAAATAAATTTAATAAGATTATCACTATCAGTACAATAACCCTTTAAAAAATTTAAAACAAATCTAAGAAACGTCTACCAGCTTTCCCCCTTAAATTTTTTACCTTTATAAATTTTTAAATCATACCTTAAATTTAAAATAAACCCCAAAGGAAAGATAACCCCCCTAAAAATTTAACTGGTTAGCTCCCCGACCTATTAAAAACCTTATAATATTTTTAAATTTATAGGTCAAAAATTAATTCAAATTTTATTTTAAAGGTGTAGCAAAAACCTACACTAAATGTCTATAAATCCTCTCAAATTAATAAAAATTACAACTTAATTTTAAAAGTTTATACATAATATATAACCTTTTAACGCACCTGTAGCCTAAATAAAAACTATAGCTTAATTCTTAAATGAGCCCCTTGTTATCATCTATCTAACTCCCTGTCCTCTTAAATTTTATAAAATTGAATTCATTAAGATAAGGTTAACTCAAGTTTTATTTTAAGAATTAATTATATAATGATGACCCACTACTAAATGTCTATATAATCCTCTAAATTTAATAAAAATTATAATTTAATTTAAAATAAATAATTGTCTTCACTTTATCTAAATAGCTTCTTAGTGACCCAAATTATCTAATAACTCTTTTAGTTTTTTCTTTAAATTAAAATTTTACAAAAAAGAAAATTTAAAGATATTTGTTTTTCTACTTTTAAATACTATACGGTTCGCTAGTCTATTAAATACAATTTATTTCTCACTAAGAAATAATTCCCAGCTCTTTCTCTTTCTCTCTTCCTGCTGGGAGCTCCAGAGACCCGCGGGAATTATTTCTACTACTCCCAACTATAAAATAAAAGTTCCCGCTATTTAAAAACAAATCTCCTTTTCTATATTATTTTTATTTAAATTTATTATTTCAATAAATGTATATATAAATTTATTAGCCCCCCGTTTTTTTCTTTATAAAGGAAAAAGATAATTACGGCCCTCAAAATAAGTTTATAAAAGAAATTTATTTACTACCTAGATACAAGAGCTTTTGCTTAATAAATTTTAAGAGACTTTAAAGAATTCTATTAACCTCTCTCTTAAAACTATTTTTTTAATTTACTTTTTAATTAGCTAAGTTTTTAAATAGTCTAAAAAAAAGAACATAAAAGAAAGATAACCTCCTCCTCTTACTTTAACCTATAAAAATAAATTTTACCTTGATTTTTAACTCCTTAATTTAAACTAACTTTCTACCCTTTAAATCAGAGCTTCGATTTAAACTACCTTTCTCCACTCTTCAGTTTCTTTAAAACCACCTACCCAAACTCTACACCCTTACTTCACCAATATAAAAATTCAACCGCCAGTCTTAAAACCGATTAATAAACCTTATAAAACTTTTATTTCAACCTAGGAACCTAAAGACCTTTCTTTAGAAAGACCTTTAACTCACCTTAACAACAAACTACCTTAAACCCCTTTAATTTCAACCCTTCACCAATCTCGTTTAATTCCCTTAAAGATTAAAAAATTAATTTTAAAGTCTCCCTAACCTCACAAAACTTAACTTCTACCTAAACTTTGAAAAACCATTAAAATCTAACTAACCTTAACGCGTTTCCTTTTCTTAATAATACCTTTAAACCCTAATCTCTACTTTACTCTTAATTAATTACTTCTAACCTCTCTGCAACCCCTTTAGAATTTTAACCTATTGATTACCTTGAAACCTGTTACATTAAATTTTATATAAAACCAGAAATTAACTTCAAATTTTATTTAAGAATTTATTATATAATAACCTATTACTAACGTCTTATAAACCTTTTAATCCTTGATAAAAATTACAACTTTTAAACTTAAGAAATCTCTCTTCTCTTTGTTTATAAAAACTCATTAATAACAACCTTGTTTTCAACAGCCCTTAACTCTCTCTTTTACCTTAACCTTTACAAAATAGAAAATTTAAAAATACTCACCCCTATTTTAAAAATCTTATAATAAACTAACCCCCTAAAATACAACTCCTGCTCCTTAAGAGATAACCTACAGCTCTCCTCTCTTCTATCCCGGGTACCAAAGAACCAGGGATTATTCCTACTCCCCCTATAAAATAAAGAATCCAATTATCTAAGGTCTTTTAGCCCCCTTTTTTTTAAAATTGCTCTACTCCCAAATCCCATATAAATTTAATAAACCTCTCTTTTTCCTTAAAACAACCCTAAAATAAATTTAATAAGATTATCACTATCAGTACAATAACCCTTTAAAAAATTTAAAACAAATCTAAGAAACGTCTACCAGCTTTCCCCCTTAAATTTTTTACCTTTATAAATTTTTAAATCATACCTTAAATTTAAAATAAACCCCAAAGGAAAGATAACCCCCCCCCCCTAAAAATTTAACTGGTTAGCTCCCCGACCTATTAAAAACCTTATAATATTTTTAAATTTATAGGTCAAAAATTAATTCAAATTTTATTTTAAAGGTGTAGCAAAAACCTACACTAAATGTCTATAAATCCTCTCAAATTAATAAAAATTACAACTTAATTTTAAAAGTTTATACATAATATATAACCTTTTAACGCACCTGTAGCCTAAATAAAAACTATAGCTTAATTCTTAAATGAGCCCCTTGTTATCATCTATCTAACTCCCTGTCCTCTTAAATTTTATAAAATTGAATTCATTAAGATAAGGTTAACTCAAGTTTTATTTTAAGAATTAATTATATAATGATGACCCACTACTAAATGTCTATATAATCCTCTAAATTTAATAAAAATTATAATTTAATTTAAAATAAATAATTGTCTTCACTTTATCTAAATAGCTTCTTAGTGACCCAAATTATCTAATAACTCTTTTAGTTTTTTCTTTAAATTAAAATTTTACAAAAAAGAAAATTTAAAGATATTTGTTTTTCTACTTTTAAATACTATACGGTTCGCTAGTCTATTAAATACAATTTATTTCTCACTAAGAAATAATTCCCAGCTCTTTCTCTTTCTCTCTTCCTGCTGGGAGCTCCAGAGACCCGCGGGAATTATTTCTACTACTCCCAACTATAAAATAAAAGTTCCCGCTATTTAAAAAACAAATCTCCTTTTCTATGTTATTTTTGTTTAAATTTATTATTTCAATAAATGTATATATAAATTTATTAGCCCCCCGTTTTTTTCTTTATAAAGAAAAAAGATAATTACGATCCTCAAAATAAGTTTATAAGAGAAATTTATTCACTACCCAGATACAAGAGCTTTTTGCTTAATAAATTTTAAGAGACTTTAAAGAATTCTATTAACCTCTCTCTTAAAACTATTTTTTTTAATTTACTTTTTAATTAGCTAAGTTTTTAAATAGCCTAAAAAAAAGAACATAAAAGAAAGATAACCTCCTCCTCTTACTTTAACCTATAAAAATAAATTTTACCTTGATTTTTAACTCCTTAATTTAAACTAACTTTCTACCCTTTAAATCAGAGCTTCGATTTAAACTACCTTTCTCCACTCTTCAGTTTCTTTAAACCCGGCTACCCAAACTCTACACCCTTACTTCACCGATATAAAAATTCAACCGCCAGTCTTAAAACCGATTAATAAACCTTATAAAACTTTTATTTCAACCTAGGAACCTAAAGACCTTTCTTTAGAAAGACCTTTAACTCTCCTTAACAACAAACTACCTTAAACCCCTTTAATTTCAACCCTTCACCAATCTCGTTTAATTCCCTTAAAGATTAAAAAATTAATTTTAAAGTCTCCCTAACCTCACAAAACTTAACTTCTACCTAAACTTTGAAAAACCATTAAAATCTAACTAACCTTAACGCGTTTCCTTTTCTTAATAATACCTTTAAACCCTAATCTCTACTTTACTCTTAATTAATTACTTCTAACCTCTCTGCAACCCCTTTAGAATTTTAACCTATTGATTACCTTGAAACCTGTTACATTAAATTTTATATAAAACCAGAAATTAACTTCAAATTTTATTTAAGAATTTATTATATAATAACCTATTACTAACGTCTTATAAACCTTTTAATCCTTGATAAAAATTACAACTTTTAAACTTAAGGAATCTCTCTTCTCTTTGTTTATAAAAGCTCATTAATAACAACCTTGTTTTCAACAGCCCTTAACTCTCTCTTTTACCTTAACCTTTACAAAATAGAAAATTTAAAAATACTCACCCCTATATTTTAAAAATCTTATAATAAACTAACCCCCTAAAATACAACTCCTGCTCCTTAAGAGATAACCTACAACTCTCCTCTCTTCTATGCCGGGTACCAAAGAACCAGGGATTATTCCTACTCCCCCTATAAAATAAAGAATCCAATTATCTAAGGTCTTTTAGCCCCCTTTTTTTTAAAATTGCTCTACTCTCAAATCCCATATAAATTTAATAAACCTCTCTTTTTCCTTAAAATAACCCTAAAATAAATTTAATAAGATTATTACTATCAGTACAATAACCCTTTAAAAAATTTAAAACAAATCTAAGAAACGTCTACCAGCTTTCCCCCTTAAATTTTTTACCTTTATAAATTTTTAAATCATACCTTAAAATTTAAAATAAACCCCAAAGGAAAGATAACCCCCCTAAAAATTTAACTGGTTAGCTCCCCGACCTATTAAAAACCTTATAATATTTTTAAATTTATAGGTCAAAAATTAATTCAAATTTTATTTTAAAGGTGTAGCAAAAACCTACACTAAATGTCTATAAATCCTCTCAAATTAATAAAAATTACAACTTAATTTTAAAAGTTTATACATAATATATAACCTTTTAACGCACCTGTAGCCTAAATAAAAACTATAGCTTAATTCTTAAATGAGCCCCTTGTTATCATCTATCTAACTCCCTGTCCTCTTAAATTTTATAAAATTGAATTCATTAAGATAAGGTTAACTCAAGTTTTATTTTAAGAATTAATTATATAATGATGACCCACTACTAAATGTCTATATAATCCTCTAAATTTAATAAAAATTATAATTTAATTTAAAATAAATAATTGTCTTCACTTTATCTAAATAGCTTCTTAGTGACCCAAATTATCTAATAACTCTTTTAGTTTTTTCTTTAAATTAAAATTTTACAAAAAAGAAAATTTAAAGATATTTGTTTTTCTACTTTTAAATACTATACGGTTCGCTAGTCTATTAAATACAATTTGTTTCTCACTAAGAAATAATTCCCAGCTCTTTCTCTTTCTCTCTTCCTGCTGGGAGCTCCAGAGACCCGCGGGAATTATTTCTACTACTCCCAGCTATAAAATAAAAGTTCCCGCTATTTAAAAAACAAATCTCCTTTTCTATATTATTTTTGTTTAAATTTATTATTTCAATAAATGTATATATAAATTTATTAGCCCCCCGTTTTTTTCTTTATAAAGGAAAAAGATAATTATGGTCCTCAAAATAAGTTTATAAGAGAAATTTATTCACTACCTAGATACAAGAGCTTTTTGCTTAATAAATTTTAAGAGACTTTAAAGAATTCTATTAACCTCTCTCTTAAAGCTATTTTTTTAATTTACTTTTTAATTAGCTAAGTTTTTAAATAGCCTAAAAAAAAGAACATAAAAGAAAGATAACCTCCTCCTCTTACTTTAACCTATAAAAATAAATTTTACCTTGGTTTTTAACTCCTTAATTTAAACTAACTTTCTACCCTTTAAATCAGAGCTTCGATTTAAACTACCTTTCTCCACTCTTCAGTTTCTTTAAAACCAGCTACCCAAACTCTACACCCTTACTTCACCAATATAAAAATTCAACCACCAGTCTTTAAAACCGATTAATAAACCTTATAAAACTTTTATTTCAACCTAGGAACCTAAAGACCTTTCTTTAGA
Source organism: Cancer borealis (assembly GCA_036785275.1). Lineage (NCBI taxonomy): Eukaryota > Metazoa > Arthropoda > Malacostraca > Decapoda > Cancridae > Cancer > Cancer borealis. The sequence continues at coordinate 12,080 of JAXIVD010004198.1, read as the reverse complement.
AAGACCTTTAACTCACCTTAACAATAAACTACCTTAAACCCCTTTAATTTCAACCCTTCACCAATCTCGTTTAAATTCCCTTAAAGATTAAAAAATTAATTTTAAAGTCTCCCTAACCTCACAAAACTTAACTTCTACCTAAACTTTGAAAAACCATTAAAATCTAACTAACCTTAACGCGTTTCCTTTTCTTAATAATACCTTTAAACCCTAATCTCTACTTTACTCTTAATTAATTACTTCTAACCTCTTTGCAACCCCTTTAGAATTTTAACCTATTGATTACCTTGAAACCTGTTACATTAAATTTTATATAAAACCAGAAATTAACTTCAAATTTTATTTAAGAATTTATTATATAATAACCTATTACTAACGTCTTATAAACCTTTTAATCCTTGATAAAAATTACAACTTTTAAACTTAAGGAATCTCTCTTCTCTTTGTTTATAAAAACTCATTAATAACAACCTTGTTTTCAACAGCCCTTAACTCTCTCTTTTACCTTAACCTTTACAAAATAGAAAATTTAAAAATACTCACCTCTATTAAAAATCTTATAATAAACTAACCCCCTAAAATACAACTCCTGCTCCTTAAGAGATAACCTACAACTCTCCTCTCTTCTACCCCGGGTACCAAAAAACCAGGGATTATTCCTACTCCCCCTATAAAATAAAGAATCCAATTATCTAAAGTCTTTAGCCCCGTTTTTTTAAAATTACTCTACTTCCAAATCCCATATAAATTTAATAAACCTCTCTTTTTCCTTAAAATAACCCTAAAATAAATTTTATAAGATTATCACTACCCAGGTACAATAACCCTTTAAAAAATTTAAAACAAATCTAAGAAACGCCTACCAACCTCTCCCCCTTAAATTTTTTTACCCTTATAAATTTTTAAAATCGTGCCTTAAATTTAAAATAAACCCCAAAGAAAAGATAACCCCCCTAAAGATTTAACCGGTTAACTCCCCGGCCTATTAAACCTTATAATATTAAATTTATAGGTCAAAAATTAATTCAAATTTTATTTTTAAAGTTATAGCAAGGACCTACTACTAAATGTCTATAAAATCCTCTTAGGTTAATAAAAATTACAACTTAATTTTAAAAGTTTATACATAGTGTATAACCTTTTAATACACCTATAACCTAAATAAATACTATAGCTTAATTCTTAAATAAATAAACCCCTTATTATTTATCTAAGGACTCCTTAAACAACCTTATTTTATAGTCGTCTCTTCTCTTTAAACTAAACTTTACAAAACTTAAAGATATTTACACCTTATTTAAACCTTTAAAAATTCGGTTTAGATCGAATACAACTACCCTTAACCCATATATAAGAGTCCTTAATCATTAAAAAATAACCCTCTCTTAAAATTATTTTACTTTAAAGACCCTAATTTTCAAAGGGCCTGGTATAATTTTATTAAATATTACTTTTTGTAACTTTAAAAAAATAACAAACCCTTTTAAAATAAACTTAAAACTAAATTATTAAACTACCTAACTACAAGAATTCCCTTAAAAAATTTAACCAAATTTAGACAACCCCCTTTAATAAAACTACCTTTTAATTTATCTTTAATTAACTTAAAATTTTTAAAGTCCTTAAAAAACACAACGATTTAATTTTTAACCCTTCGGAAAATCCTCCAACTTTCTTTTTTATAGTAACAACTCTTTTTTAATTTAACCGCCTGTATAAAACCCTAACCTTTTTAAACAATTAACAAACCTTTATACCCCACAACCCCTTAAACCTTTTAAAAAAGTGGGACTCCCACTCCCTTCTTAAAGACCTTTAATTTACCTTTATAACCACATTCACCCTCAATTTAAACCCTAATATTTAACTAGCCTAAACTGCTAACCCTTAACCTTAAAAAATTACCTTAACCCCCTAACTTAACCTCCTTAAATTTCTTACAAAAATTATTTAAAAATTAAACTTGAACCCGGCCTCTTTTCCTTCTTTTTATAACCTTCTCTTAATAAACACTACTCCTTACTTTTCAAGTCATCCTCCCTGACCCTATAACTACCTTTAAAAATTTTTGTAGTCAGCTAACTCCCTGTCCTATTAAATTTTATAAAATTAAATTCATTAAGATAAAATTAACTCAAGTTTTATTTTAAGAATTAATTATATAAAGATAACCCACTACTAAATATCTATATAATCCCCTGAATTTAATAAAAATTATAATTTAGTTTTAAATAAATAATTGTCTTCACTTTATCTAAATAGCTCCTTAGTGACCTAAATTATCTAACACCCCTTTTAGTTTTTCTTTAAATTGAAATTTTACAAGGTGAGAAATTTTAAGGTATTTGTTTTTCTTCTTTTAAATACTATACGGCCCGCCAGTCTATTAAAATACAATTTATTTCTCATTAAGAAATAATTCCCAACTATAAAATAAAAGTCCCCGCTATTTAAAAACAAATCTCCTTTTCTATATTATTTTTATTTTATAAATACATATACAAGTTTATTAACCCTCCGTTTTTTCTTTCTATAAAAGAAAAAAATAATTATAATCCTCAAAATAGATTTATAAGAGAAATTTATTCACTACCTAAATACAAGAGCTCTTGCTTAATAAATTTTAAAACATTTTAAAGAATTCTATTAACCTCTCTCTCTTAAAACTATTTTTTTAATTTACTTTTTAATTAGCTAAATTTTTAAATAAGCTAAAAAAAGAGCATTAAAAATAAAGATAACCTACAACCTTCTCCTCTTACTTTAACCTATAAAAATAAATTTTACCTTGATTTTAACCCCTCAAACTTAAACTAACTTTCTACCCTTTAAATCAGAGCTTCAATTTAAACTACCTTTCCCCACTCTTTAGTTTCTTTAAAACCGGCTACCCAAACTCTACACCCTTACTTCACTAATATAAAAATCCAACCGCCAGTCTTTAAACCGATTTAATAAATCTTATAAAACTTTTATTTCAAACCTAGAAACCTAAAGGCCTTTCTTTAGAAAGATCTTTAACCCCTCTTAATAATAAACTACCTTAAAACCTAAGCCCCTTTAACTTCAACCCTTCACCAATCTCGTCTAATTCCCTTAAAGATTAAAAAATTAATTTTAAAGTCTTCCTAACCTTACAAAACTTAACTTCTACCTAAACTTTGAAAAATCATTAAAATCTAGCTGGCCTTAACGCGTTTCCTTTTCTTAATAACACCTTTAAACCCTAATCTCTACTTTACTCTTAATTAATTACTTCTAACCTCTCTGCAACCCCTTTAGAATTTTAACCTATTAATTACCTTGAAACCTATATCATTAAATTTTATATTAAAACCACAAATTAACTTCAAGTTTTATTTAAGAATTTATTATATAATAACCTTATTACTAGCGTCTTATTAAACCTTTTAATCCTTAATAAAAATTACAACTTTTAAACTTAAAAAATATCTCTTCTCTTTGTTTATAAAAACTCATTAATAACAACCTTGTTTTCTAACAGCCCTTAACTCTCTCTTTTACCTAACCTTTACAAAATAGAAAATTTAAAAATACTCACCCCTATTAAAAATCTTATGTAAACTAATCCCCTGAAATGCAACTCCTATTCCTTAAAAAATAACCTATAGCTCTCCTCTCTTCTATTAAGGATACCAAAGAACCAGGGATTATTCCTCCTCCCCTATAAAATAAAGAATCCAATTATCTATAAAGACCTTTTAACCCCTTTTTTTAAAATTGCTCTACTCCCAAATCCCACACAGGTTTAATAAACCTCTCTTTTTCCTTAAAATAACCCTAAAATAAATTAAATAAAATTATTACTACCCCCCAAGTTACAATAACCCTTTAAAAATTTTTAAAATCATGCCTTAAATTTAAAATAAACCCTAAAGGAAAGATACCCCCTAAAAAATTTAACTGGTTAACTCCCGGCTTATTAAACCTTATAATATTAAATTTATAGGTTAAAAATTAATTCAAATTTTATTTTAAAGGTATAGTAAAGACCTACTACTAAATATCTATAAATCCTCTCAAATTAATAAAAATTACAACTTAATTTTAAAAGTTTATACATAGTGTATAACCTTTAATACACCTGTAGCCTAAATAAAAACTATAGCTTAATTCTTTAAATAAACCCCTTGTTACTTATCTAACTCCCTGCCCTCTTAAAGTTTATAAAATTAAATTCATTAACATAAGGTTGACTCAAATTTTATTTTTAAGAGTTAATTTTATAAAGATGACCCACTACTAAATGTCTATATAATCCTCTAAATTCAATAAAAATTATAATTTGATTTTAAATAATTGTCTTCACGTTATCTAAATAGCTTCTTAGTAACCTAAATTATCTAATAACCCTTTTAATTTTATAAAAATAACCCACTACTAAATGCCTATATAATCCTCTAAATTTAATAAAAATTATAATTTCATTTTAACCCCCCCCCCCATTTAAAAACTAACTTTCTACCCTTTAAATCAGAGCTTCAATTTAAACTACCTTTCCCCACTCTTCAGTTTCTTTAAACCGGTTACCCAAACTCTACACCCTCACTTCACCAGTATAAAATTCAACCGCCAGTCTTAGAACCGATTAATAAACCTTATAAAACTTTTATTTCAAACCTAGAAACCTAAAGGCCTTTCTTTAGAAAGCCCTTTAACTCTTCTTAATAACAAACTACCTTAATAAACCCCTTTAACTTCAACCCTTCACCAATCTCGCCTAATTCCCTTAAAGATTAAAAAATTAATTTTAAAGTCTCCCTAACCTTACAAAACTTAACTTCTACCTAAGCTTTGAAAAACCATTAAAATCTAGCTGGCCTTAACGCGTTTCCTTTTTTTAATAATACCTTTAAACCCCAATCTCTACTTTACTCTTAATTAATTACTTCTAACCTCTCTGCAACCCCTTTGGAATTTTAACCTATTAATTACCTTGAACTGTTACATTAAATCTTATATAATACCAGAAATTAACTTCAAGTTTTATTTAAAGAATTTATTATATAGTAACCTATTACTAACACGTCTTATAAACCTTTTAATCTTAATAAAAATTACAACTTTTAAACTTAAAAAATCTCTCTTCCCTTTATTTATAAAAACTCATTTAATAACAACCATGTTTTCTAACAACCCTTAACTCTCTCTTTACCTAACCTTTACAAAATAAAAAATTTAAAAATACTCGCCTCTATTAAAAATCTTATACAAACTAACCCCCTGAAATGCAACTCCTGTCCCTTAAGAAATAACCTATAGCTCTCCTCTCTTCTACTGGGGATACCAAAAAACCAGGAATTATTCCTCCTCCCCCTATAAAATAAAGAATCCAATTATCTAAGGTCTTTTAACCCCCCCCCTTTTTTTTTAAAATTACTCTACTCCCAAATCCCATATAAATTCAATAAACCTCTCTTTTTCCTTAAAATAACCCTAAAAATAAATTTAATAAGATTATCGCTACCGGTACAATAACCCTTAAAAAATTTAAAACGAATTTAAGAAACACTTACCAACCTCTCCCCCTAAAATTTTTTACTTTTATAAATTTTTAAATCCTTACTCTTAAATTTAAAATAAACCCCAAAGGAGAGATAACCCTCTAAAATTTTAACTGGTTACCCCCCCCGACCTATTTAAACCTTATAATATTTTAAATTTATAGGTCAAAAATTAATTTCAAATTTTATTTTAAAGGTACAGCAAAAACCTACACTAAATATCTATAAAATCCTCTCAAATTAATAGAAATTACAACTTAATTTTAAAAGTTTATATATAATATGTAACCTTTTAACACACCTGTAGCCTAAATAAAAACTATAGCTTAATTCTTAAATAAGCCCCTTGTTATTTATCTAACTCCCTGTCCTCTTAAATTTTATAAAATTGAATTCATTAAGATAAAGATAACTCAAGTTTTATTTTAAGAATTAATTATATAATGACGACCCACTACTAAATGTCTATATAATCCTCTAAATTTAATAAAAATTATAATTTAATTTAAAATAAATAATTATCTTCACTTTATCTAAATAGCTTCTTAGTGACCTAAATTATCTAATAACCCTTTTAGTTTTTTCTTTAAATTAAAATTTTACAAGGAAGAAAATTTAAAGATATTTGTTTTTCTACTTTTAAATACTATACGACTCGCTAGTCTATCAAATACAATTTATCCCTCCCTAAGAAATAATTCCCAGCTCTTTCTCTCTTCCTACTGGGAGCTCCAGAGACCCGCGGGAATTATTTCTACTACTCTCAACTATAAAATAAAAGTTCTCGCTATTTAAAAACAAGTCTCCTTTTCTATATTATTTTTATTTAAATTTATTATTTTAATAAATGTGTATATAAATTTATTAGCCCCCGTTTTTTCTCTTTATAGAAGAAAAAAATAATTACAATCCTCAAAATAGGTTTATAAGAAAAATTTATTCACTACCTAGATACAAGAGCTTTTTGCTTAATAAATTTTAAGAGGTTTTAAAGAATTCTATTAACCTCTCTCTTAAAACTATTTTTTTAATTTACTTTTTAATTAGCTAAATTTTTAAATAATCTAAAAAAAAAGAACATAAAAGTAAAGATAACCTACAACCTTCTCCTCTTACTTTAACCTATAAAAATAAATTTTACCTTGATTTTAACTCTTTAATTTAAAACTAACTTTCTACCCTTTAAATCAGAGCTTCAATTTAAACTACCTTTCCCCACTCTTCAGTTTCTTTAAAACCGGTTACCCAAACTCTACACCCTTACTTCACTAATATAAAAATTCAGCCACCAGTCTTAAAACCGATTAATAAACCTTATAAAACCGTTATTTCAACCTAGAAACCTAAAGGCCTTTCTTTAGAAAGACCTTTAACTCATCTTAATAACAAACTACCTTAAACCCCTTTAATTTCAACCCTTCACCAATCTCGTCTAATTCCCTTAAAGATTAAAAAATTAATTTTAAAGTCTTCCTAACCTCACAAAACTTAACTTCTACCTAAAGCTTTGAAAAACCATTAAAATCTAGCTAGCCTTAACGCGTTTCCTTTTCTTAATAATGCTTTTAAACCCTAATCTCTACTTTACTCTTAATTAATTACTTCTAACCTCTTTGCAACCCCTTTAGAATTTTAACCTTTTGATTACCTTAAAACCTGTTACATTAAATTTTAATAAAACCAGAAATTAACTTCAAGTTTTATTTAAGAATTTATTATATAATAACCTATTACTTAACGTCTTATAAGCCTTTTAATCCTAGGAAAAAATTACAACTTTTAAACTTAAAAAATATCTCTTCTCTTTATTTATAAAAACTCATTAATAACAACCTTGTTTTCTAACAGCCCTTGACTCTCTCTTTTACCTTAACCTTTACAAAATAGAAAATTTTAAAATACTCACCTCCATTAAAAATCTTATATAAACTAACCCCCTAAAATACAACTCCTGTCCCTTAAGAAATAACCTATAAAACTCTCCTCTCTTCTATTCGAGATACTAAAGAACCAGGGATTATTCCTCCTCCCTCTATAAAATAAAGAATCCAACTATCTCTAAGATCTTTTAGCCCTCCTTTTTTTAAAATTGCTCTAGTTCCAAACCCCATATAAATTTTATAAACCTCTCTTTTTCCTTAAAATAACCCTAAAATAAATTTAATAAGATTATCACTACCCCCGGGTACAATAACCCTTTAAAAAATTTAAAACAAATTTAAGAAACACCTACCAATCTCCCTTAAATTTTTACCTTTATAAATTTTAAAATCGTGCCTTAAATTTAAAATAAACCCCAAAGGAAAAATAAACCCCTTAAAAATTTAACTGGTTAGTTCCCCGACCTGTTAAACCTTATAATATTAAATTTACAGATCAAAAATTAATTCAAATTTTATTTTTAAAGGTATAGCAAAGACCTACTACTAAATGTCTATAAAATCCTCTTAGGTTAATAAAAATTACAATTTAATTTTAAAAGTTTATACATAGTATATAACCTTTAATACACCTGTAGCCTAAATAATCACTATAGCTTAATTTTTAAATAAATAAGCCCCTTGTTATTTATCTAAGAACTCCTTAAACAACCCTATTTTATAGTAATCTCTTCTCTTAAAACTAAACTTTACAAAACTTAAAGATATTTACACCTTATTTAAACCTTTAAAAATTCGGTTTAGGTTGAACACAACTACCCTTAACCTATGTGTAAGAGTCCTTGGCCATTTAAAAATAACCCTCTCTTAAAATTATTTTACTTTAAAGACCCTAATTTTCGAAGGGCTTATATAATTTTATTAAATATTAACTTTTTGTAACTTAAAAAAGACAACAACCCTTTAAAATAAACCTAAAACTAAATTATTAAACTACCTAACTACAAGAATTCCCTTAAAAAATTTAACCGAATTTAGATAACCCCCTTTAATAAAACTACCTTTTAATTTATTTTTAATTAACTAAAATTTTTAAAGTCCTTAAAAACACAACGATTTGATTTTAAACCCGTTAGAAAATCCTCCAACTTTCTTTTTAATAGTAACAACTCTTTTTTAATTTAACCGCCTGTATAAAACCCTAACCTTTTTAAACAATTAACAAACCCTTATACCACACCAGCCCCTTAAACCTTTTAAAAAAGTAGGACTCCCACCCCCTTCTTAAAGACCTTTAAGATACCTTTATAACCACATTCATCCTTAATTTAAACCCTAATATTTAACTAACCTAAACTGCTAACCCTTAACCTTAAAAATTACCTTAACCCCCTAACTTAACCTCCAAATTTCTTACAAAAATTATTTAAAAATTAAACTTAAACCCAACCTCTTTTTCTTCTTTTTATAACCCTCTCTTAATAAACACTACTCTTTACTTTTCAGGTTATCCTCCCTGACCCTATAACCACCTTTAAAATTTTTGTAGTCAGCTAACTCCCCGTTCTATTAAATTCTATAAAATTAAATTCATTAAGATAAAATTAACTCAAGTTTTATTTCAAGAACTAATTATATAAAGATGACCCACTACTAAATGTCTATACAATCCTCTGAATTTAATAAAAATTATAATTTAGTTTTAAATAAATAATTATCTTCACTTTATCTAAATAGATCCTTTAGTGACCTAAATCATCTAATAACCCTTTTAGTTTTTTCTTTAAATTAAAATTTTACAGGGTAGAAAATTTAAAGATATTTGTTTTTCTACTTTTAAATATTATACGGCTCGCCAGTCTATTAAATACAATTTATTTCTACTACTCCCAACTATAAAATAAAAGTTCCCACTATTTAAAAACAAATCTCCTTTTCTATATTATTTTTTTATTTATTATTTTAATAAATGCATATATATAATATAAATTTATTAACCCCGTTTTTTCTCTCTATAGAGGAAAGAAATAATTATAGCCCTCAAAATAGATTTATAAGAGAAATCTATTCACTACCTAGATACAAGAACTTTTACTTAATAAATTTTAAGAGATTTTAAAGAATTCTATTAACCTCTCTCTCTCTTAATAAAACTATTTTTTTAATTTACTTTTTAATTAGCTAAATTTTTAAATAGGTTAAAAAAACATAAAAGTAAAGATAACCTACAACCTTCTCCTCTTACTTTAACCTATAAAAATAAATTTTACCTTGATTTTAACTCCTCAAACTTAAACTAACTTTCTACCCTTTAAATCAAAGCTTCAATTTAAACTACCTTTCCTCACTCTTCAGTTTCTTTAAAACCAGCTACCCAAACCCTACACCCCTACTTTACTAATATAAAAATTCAACCACCAGTCTTAAACCGGTTAATAAACCTTATGGAACTTTTATTTCAAACCTAGAAACCTAAAGGCCTTTCTTTAGAAAGACCTTTAACCCCTCTTAATAACAAACTACCTTAAACCCCTTTAACTTCAACCCTTCACCAATCTCGTCTAATTCCCTTAAAGATTAAAAAATTAATTTTAAAGTCTCCCTAACCTTACAAAACTTAACTTCTACCTAAGCTTTGAAAAACCATTAAAATCTAGCTGGCCTTAACACGTTTCCTTTTCTTAATAACACCTTTAAAACCTAATCTCTACTTTTCTCTTAATTAATTACTTCTAACCTCTCTGCAACCCCTTTAGAATTTTAACCTATTACTTACCTTGGAACCTGTTTCATTAAATTTTATATAAGATCAGAAATTAACTTCAAGTTTTATTTAAAAATTTATCATATAATAACCTTATTACTAACGTCTTATTAAACCTTTTAATCCTTAATAAAAATTACAACTTTTAAACTTAAAAAAATATCTCTTCTCTTTGTTTATAAAAACTCATTAGTAACAACCTTGTTTTCTAATAGTCCTTAACTCTCTCTTTTACCTAACCTTTACAAAATAGAAAATTTTAAAATACTCACCTCTATTAAAAATCTTATGCAAACTAATCCCCTGAAATGCAACTCCTATTCGTTAAAATAACCTAGAGCTCTCCTCTCTTCTATTAGGAACACCAAAGAACCAGGGATTATTCCTCCCCTCTATAAAATAAAGAATCCAATTATCCTAAAGGTTTATATACCCCCTTTTTTAAAATTACTCTACTTCCAAATCCCATATAATTTAATAACCTCTCTTTTTCCTTAAAATAACCCTAAAGTAAATTTAATAAATTATCACTACCCTGATATACAATAACCCCTTAAAATTTTTAAAATCATACCTCGAATTTAAAATAAACCCTAAAGGAAAGATAACCCCTAAAAAAATTTAACTGGTTAACTCCCGGCTTATTAAACCTTATAATATTAAATTTATAGGTCAAAAATTAATTCAAATTTTATTTTAAAGGTATAGCAAAGACCTACTACTAAACATCTATAAATCCTCTCAAATCAATAAAAATTACAGCTTAATTTTAAAAGTTTATACATAGTGTATAACCTTTAATACACCTATAACCTAAATAAAAACTATAGCTTAATTCTTAAAATAAACCCCTTGTTACTTACCTAACTCCCTCCCCTCTTAAAGTTTATAAAATTAAACTCATTAAGATAAGGTTAACTCAAGTTTTATTTTAAGAGTTAATTTTATAAAAATGACCCCCACTACTAAATATCTATATAATCCTCTAAATTTAATAAAAATTATAATTTGATTTTAAATAAATAATTGTCTTCACGTTATCTAAATAACTTCTTAGTGACCTAAATTATCTAATAACCCTTTTAATTTTTTCTTAAAATTAAAATTTTACAAAATAGAAAATTTAAAGATATTTATTTTTCTACCTTTAAATACAATACAGCTCGCCAGTCTATTAAATACAATTTATTTCTCATTAAAAAGTAACTCCCGCGGGTTTCTTTCTCTCTTCCTGCTGGAAGCTCTAAAGACCCGCGGGAATTATTTCTACTACTCCCAACTATAAAATAAAAATTCCCGTTATTTAAAAACAAATCTCCTTTCTATATTATTTTTATTTACTATATTAATAAATGTGTATATATAAATTTATTAGGCCCCGTTTTTTCTCTTATAAAGAAAAAAATAATTACGGTCCCTCAAAGTAGGTTTACAAAAGAAATTTATCCATTACCTAGACACAAGAGCTTTTGCTTAATAAATTTTAAGAGACTTTAAAGAATTCTTTAACCTCTCTTAAAACTATTTTTAATTTACTTTTTAATTAGCTAAATTTTTAAATGGGCTAAAAAAAGAACATAAAAGTAGAGATACCCTACAACCTCTCCTCTTACTTTAACCTATAAAATAAATTTTACCTTGATTTTAACTCCTTTTAGTTTAAACTAACTTTCTACCCTTTAAATCAGAGCTTCAATTTAAACTGCCTTTCTCCACTCTTCAGTTTCTTTAAAACCGACTACCCAAACTCTATACCCTCACTTCACTAATATAAAATTCAAACCACTAATCTTAAAACCGATTAATAAACCTTATAAAACTTTTATTTCAACCTAGAAACTTAAAGGCCTTTCTTTAGAAAGACCTTTAACTCGTCTTAATAACAAACTTCCTTAAACCTAAACCCCTTTA
>JAXIVD010004197.1:0-32500 GCA_036785275.1 Cancer borealis | reverse complement strand
TTTTGGTGCATTATATGAGTGATTCCAAGTGTAGGTGGCTTAGATAGTAATTAACCCTAGGCTGCCTTCAAATAATATTATATCATAGTGTGAAAATTGTTGAATACAGTGAGTGATGTTTTATTTGAAAATAATGGTATATAAATATATATAATTTGACTAAATGAGTTGGCATTAGAAATGTTGTGTGTTGTTACTCATATCATAGAAGTATTGATGCAACTCTAAATGTTAAAGATGTGAGGATTGTGGGTAAGCCCCTGTAATCTCCAGAAGGTTTTGGTGGTGTGGGTATAACATAGCGAACATGTCACTAGATGTTACATTAATATTAAGTTAAAGGACAAATTTTATTCTTTATACAATTAAATTATTTAATCCTTCAACCTTCTCTCAATGTTAAGTTTCAACTTTCAGTTTTTATTGTTGGTGATTGGAGCAATATTTAATGAGTAAAGCAGCAGTACCACAACCTGGAGAGGATCCATTCTCTGCACCAGCCTGCTCCTAGGGACTTCCAGATGAAGGGATTAGGAAACATGTATTCGGAGGCAGACATGCATTTGGGTATAATAAATGTTTCTGAAGAACCACTGAAGATTGTATTTGGAGCCTTTTAGCCTTCAAGGCCCAAACTTTGCTACTGAGGAAGGTCCAGGAGCTGGCAGTTTGCCCCTGTTCAATGTGCCAGTAGGCATGATGGGTAACCATGATGGAGAGGCCTCCCAGTCATGACTGACATTCCTTTGTTAGAACTGTAGTTAAGACTTCAGGACTGATAATGATAATTACCATGTTTGCCTTGATTTTTTAGTATTATGCAGAAAATATTTACACTGTCCCTTCCGTGCCCCACATGGAGCAGTATGATGGGTTTTATCAAAAGCACAGTACATTTCTAGAAGCTTCATTTTAAGTGCTTCAACAAATTTAACCTGAAATGGTTGAAGGTGTTAACTATTTTAGGTAAGCAGCAAGCCCTTATCATACATGCTTTTGCTAGGAGAGTTTGGCATCAGGCATGAAAACCTGGCCCACACTCCTGGAATCTGACCCAGCTAACCATGGGTGTGTCCAAAGTGGTCAAAGAGCCTGTGCCCGAGTACTGCTTGTGGAGTTTGGGGGACTGGAGAGGGTTGTTGTTTTTGTCATTGTATTCCCAGTTATATGAAATGTAGTTAAAACATTAAAAGTCTGTGTTTCCTTTTCCATCCTTTCTATTGATTTCATATTACAGTAAAATATTGCTGTTTACATATGATAATATTTTTTCTCTCAAATGGCTCTAAATATATTTGTCAAAAACCCAGCCCTACAATGGCTAGGAAAACTGAAGATACCCCATGGAGTATTACTCCAGAAATAAATAGGGAATAAATATAATGATGAAATATTTAAGGATCACCATTGCTCTCTTGAAAGGACCATTACCAAATTAAGAGGTACTACGCATAATGTGAAATATCAAATTTATTCATAGGAAGAGGAAATTAATGTTGTGACATGGCAGAAAAGACCGCTCTGTTTCTAAGCCCATTGCTGATGTGGAGGTGGCTTAATGCTTCCACAGTTTTGGACTTCAGTCTGGGTCAGCCAATTTCTACTTGGCCTTTTACTTTTTTGTAACTTCATTTCTCCTTGTTTCACCCCCTTCGTTTCCAACCTCATTTCCGTTGGGGAGGGGCTTCGAAACAAGAGATTGAGGTCTGTTGCTGTCTGTTCTTCCTATGTATTCCTTTGTATCAGACTTGAAATAACTTTGATATAAAGTAGGCGGCGGAAGGGATTTCTATGGGAGAAGATTCTTTTTTTTTTTTTAATTAACAAGTTGTGGTAATGATAGGGATAGGAATACTGAGATTGTTATAAACGGGATTATTAGAAATAGGAGGTATGGAATTAAGGGCAGTATGTGAGCAGGAGGGATCTTAAAGAGAGGAATTATATAATAGAGATTCACGAGAGAATCCAGGAGGTAAAGCATAGTCAAGAAGAGATTTTCTGGTTAATGTAGCTGAAAGGGTGGCAGGGAAAGAGGGGGAAAAGGTGAGGGGAAAATGGGGGAGGTGTAGGAATAGGTAGTGGGGCATAAACTTCTGCTGGAATACAGAGTATTATCGGAATTTGAATGTGATAAGATAGAGGCTGGGGAAGGAAGTGAGGCATTAATAAAAAGTTTTGCTAGATAGGCTTCAATAACAGAGATAGTCTCACTAGGGGAAGAAAGAAAGAAGGCAGTGTGGGAGTAAAGGTTTCCTTGGTAGAAGACATAGGGAAGAAGTTTTAGTGGTTAAGTATGAAGTAGGATCAGTAGATGGTTTTGGAGGGCTAGCACAAGAGAAATGCTGGATAGGTGTAAGAATACGGCATGGAAAGGGAGAAAGGTTGGAAGTTGAAGGAGTAGAGGTTGGGGTGTCAGGATCTAGTAAAGAAAAATTATTAGTCACTAGCACTGAAGGAACTACAGGAGTGGTGATAGAAGTGGAAGGTGAAGAAGGAAGAGATGTGGATGAAGAGAGGATAATAGCAGTAGAAGAAGTAATTGTGCTAGATGAAGGAACAAGTGGAGTGGAGGAGGAAGAAGTATGAGTGGAGGAAGGAGGATAAGATGTAGTAGAAGGAAAGATAGTGCAAGATGTGTACGAGGGGTGTTGGTGGAGATGTGCTGAGAGAGAGGAACCTGTTGGAAACCACTGAGATAGGGTTTTTGTCTAGCTTCTTTGAGTGTCAGGTCATGTTTGAAATAGAGGACAGTAACCTTACACTCAAATTTGTAGTCTCGGAAGAAGACATTATATTCTTGAGTGCAGTTTGCACAAATGTGTAGGCTATTGTTGAGAGGCAGTTTGTACGGGTATGGTCAGGTGAAGCACAGAGAGGACAACGTGCTGTGGATCTACTGTAGATCCACAGCACGTTGTCCTCTCTGTGCCTCACCTGGCCATACCCGTACAAACTGTGTATACATATATAGGTGGGACCTTCTGTAAGGTTAAACCTTAAACCTTACATTCCTCCCCCCGTCAGTGCCAACACTGCTGGAGATTCGGACATCCAGCAATATACTGTAGAATTCCGTGCTTCTCAAACTATCTGATGTGGCGTACCGGCAGATTTTTATTGGGGGTGGGGGGGTGGGGGCTGAAAAACGACGCAACTTTGGCAACACATTAGCCAGCATCCATCTGTGTTCTTGGTGTGGTCAAGGTCACACGGCACATCATGAAGGTGTTGCCATACCGCCTCATGCGTATTTAGTTCATTGTTTTTCTGTTCATTATATTACATTCGTTAGTTGTATAAAAATCACATTTAACATGAGTGAGTAAATGAAAAATGAAGCTATAATAAATATAAAACTAAAATGAAAGTGTTAAAAAAAAACCTGAGTCAGATATCCCACCAGTCTCCCGTGGTGTGGAATTTTACTAGTTTATTTCTTTTCTGGGATCTCTTCACGTACCGGCAGACCATGGCTTGCGTACCGGCACCGGTGCGCGTACCACATCCAGCAATATACTGTAGATGATCTACGGTAGATCCTCTACAGTATATTGCTGGATGTCCGAATCTCCAGCAGTGTTGACACTGCCGGGGGGGGTAGGAATGTAAGGTTTAATCTTACAGAAAGTCTCACCTATATATGTATACACAGTCTGGAAGACCTTGTTGAATGTAATTTTTGCAATATTTGCTAAGTTCTTGAAGCGGTCATGAGGATTAACAGTAAAGTAAGATACATGAGCAATATCATGATCATCTACAATGAGTTTAAGTTCAGAAGAACAGTCTGGTCAACTGGTGCCTATACTGGGCAGACTTCATGGGATATGGATACGGTACCAATACAAGTGTTTAGCTGGATATCAGATGACACTGAGAAAGGTTTCCCATCAAGGTCTATGATATTGACTTCTCAATGTATGGAGTTTGGTCATGGTGGTAATGAGTCGAGTCAGAGGTCGGCGCACGAGCCATCTTGAACATGGTGTAATTGTCTATACCAAGTTACCAACCTCAGCATCTAGGTGATCTACATTTAGGTGTGTTTCAGTTAACACCAATAACAATAAATCTAGTTCTTTTCACATAGGAATTTTGACCTGATTTGTATTTTGATTGAAACCCCTAATGTTGCTGTAGAGGAAGGTGCTTATTATAGTTCTTGTATAACATTTAAGAACTATAACTATTATAGCTTGTTTAGTAAAGATTGTGGGTATATATATATATATATATATATATATATATATATATATATATATATATATATATATGTACAGTGGCCGCAAATTAAATGCTTAATTTTGCAACGAAAGTCAAAAAATAGGCTGTTAACATTTCATTACCGTTCCAGCTATACGATAAGTGGGATAAGCTTGGGGTGTCGTGGTGGGCTACAGCCGGCCTGCCTCCATTGTTCACCAACACTGCACGCCTTAATGAGTTAATGTTCCCCCAGAGCTCAGTGTGAGAGGTTCGCATTTTCGCTGTTCCTCAGTCTCCCTTTTTACACTTTTCCACCGACTTTGACGCCCTACTAAACGGCTCCTGATTATCACATTGAGTCGAACCAAGCTTACAATGAAAGAAAAGACCCGTGCCCTTACCCTACTCGAACAGGGAGTGCCAGTGATACGCGTAACTGCGGACTTGAACGTGAGCAAAGTGTCGGTCTACAAACTCAAGAAAGCGGCCGTGGCGTTCCCTGAGGGTACGGTTCCACAAAGAAAACCGGGCTCTGGGGCCCAAAGAAAGACCTCCCATAGAACAGACAAGGTTCTAAAGAGAGAGGTGAAGCAGCAGCCTTCAATAACATCAGTGGAATTGAAGAATCAGCATCCAGAGTTGTTGCAAAACGTCGCTATCCGCACGATTCAGCATCGTCTCCAAAAAGACCTGGATCTGCCATTGCCGACGCGCCGCCAAGAAGCCGCTGCTTACGAAGGCCATACGGAAGAAAAGGGTCAACTTTTGCAAGAAATACAAGGACTGGACACCGGATCAATGGAAAAATGTGATGTTCAGTGATGAGAGCACCTTCCGATTTGTCAGGGGGGCTCCAAGATGGTGATAAGGCCCAGTGACGTGTCCCGATATGACTTTCGATACACCGTCAAGACTGTGAAACACCCGGATAGTGTAATGGTGTGGGGATGTTTTAGTGGTGCGAAGGGCAGGGGTGGACTATATTTCCATCCTAAAAACGTCACAATGAAAGGTGATAATTACATCGACGTGCTAAAGGAACATTTGTTGGTGTTTTATGATATTCACGAGTGCGACTTTTTTTTTATGCACGATGGAGCCACTGCCTACAGATCCAACGGTGTGAAAAAGTTCCTCACAGACAATAATATCGAAGTTTTGGACTGGCCAGGCAATTCCCCAGAAAATGCCTGGAATGTAATGAAAAATGAAATAGAAAAGTCGCGCCCCACCAAGATCACCGACCTGAAGGAAGCCTTGAAGATGTGGGTATCAATAGACGTCTCATACTTCGAGAATCTCGCAACTTCCATGCCAAGAAGGATCCAGCAGATGCTAAAGTCAAAGGGAAATATGAAAAGGACTAAATGTAAGCCTAAGGTACCAATAAAACAAATGTAAGTTGCACTTTTGAGTTTTATGATCTAAAAATCCCTAGTATAAACATTTCATTTGCGGCCACTGTATGTATATATATATATATATATATATATATATATATATATATATATATATATATATATATATACATATACACCCACAACCTTTATTAAACAAGCTATAATAGTGATGATTGTAACTGAATCCATTGTCATATCTGGTAGCTTTCTGTTGCTTTTTTTCATAGTCTGTAAATAGACGTATTGTTTTTCTTCCATTCTTGATAGTGGTGAGTGAGGGAGCACTATTTTACCTAAATATTAGTTTAGCGTTATTATCCCTATATATACAATCTTCAGTTATTTCAGTATGTTTTGGCAGCCTTAAGACTTTGTAATTATTGAGTTTGATATTCAATAAATATCTTATATTGCACAGTACTCGAACATATAATAGTATGTATATTTCTATAGTCTCTATATATTTTTTATCATTTACATAAAACTCCCCTCATCCTAACAACAGCTGATCACGAGCATTATATCGAGTTTTCACTCCCGCACATCTCACTAGTTTTGGAGAAGAGCATTTGTCTTTTTTTCACAAGTGTAGGTGTCATGAGCTTTTATGTCACAAATGAAGTCGAAACATCGCAAACCTGCAATTGAGATGGACAGCGTTGGGCGGCAATGACCGAGACGCCAAGACGTGAGGCGAGACGAAGCGGTCAGGGCGGGAATGTGTTAGAGGTACATTTGTTTTGATCCAGGTGAAGGAAAAATTAATATACATCTATATATATATATATATATATATATATATATATATATATATATATATATATATATATATATATATATATATACACACACACTATGTGGAAGAACTGTGGAAAACAAGGAAAAAGAAAGATTCCCTCACGCTCATACCTAAACTGAATACACCGTCAATGAGTTGCCGTTGCAAAGGCAATACATCGTCTACAACAATATCAGTATTAGTGCATGTGTTGGGCATGTATGAGTGATGTGATTACTATAACCCCGCAAATCTTGATACAGCAGTGCTGGGCTGAGGAAGGACTGCGTACAGTGTTGTCATCGTGTTGACCTGAATGCCGCCTATTTAGCTATTAACATTGAAGCCCAATGCCCATTTAACCAATTAGACTGGTATGCTAGTCACCAGAAAGAATGGTTTGGGCTTTAGTGGAAAGTGATATAATATTAAGTCGGGAAGTGTACAACTTGAGAAAAAATCCTGACTATATGGAACATTTTTATTGTTAAACATTACTACATCTTTATTATCTTGACCTGAAGAGGATGACGGATCAGTAGAAAATACAGGCCTAGGTCTCAAGCTGGATTTACTAAGTTTGGATCTCTTCCAAAAGTATTCTGTTTCTGTAAGAATGCTACTTTACTCAACGTTGTTTGTTCAAAGATAAATGAAAAGTAATTTCTCACTTTGTGGATGAATATTGGGTAAATATTAAGAAGTACACCAGTCTCACTGCTGGACGAAACTTTTTTCTGGTAGATTTTGAGGTAAAATTTTACATCTACACCATAATGGCGTTTGTTTACGTCTCCATCTTTGGACTGCACCTCGTCCAACTCCCTACTTTTGATCATAGAGAACATTTGATTGCTTCTATATTAACCTAACCTAACATAACCTATATCAATCAAACCTTAACCTACATTGACAAATAACAGAACCTTGTTCAAACAAAACAAAACTTTAATTTTCGAAGATAAGGTCTCACAGAAAACAATGAATATCTCACAAACTAAGAATTTGCGACGGAAATGTAATTGAAGAAAACCTTCTCAAAATGCATCAGGTAATACAAAAATATAACCCTGAATTCTTTAGAGCATTGTGAAGATATAAAATAATACCGATTTTGATGTTTTGAATGAATCTGATAGTTATTTCCGTTGCAAAAAATAGTTTTTTATGCCACCCCACTCCCCCTCCCCCATGGCAGGTAATGATTTACGACAAAAACACGTAAGAGATTAAAACAAAACGCACTAAAAGCTACAAGAAAAAATAGTTTCGTTCACTTGTAATGCCTAACCAACCTGGTATTTATTAAGTACACTAGTCTCGTCTCACAGCGGCAGTTTTTACATCCCTCATAGGATAGAGCTTATCATTCTGAACATTTTGAATCTCATACATATGCGTTGCTGTGAGACGTGTATTTCTTATAAATACCCAACATTATTGGTACCCATTTCCATTTTACACAACAAAATTATGATTATAAATCTGATTACATTATAAAGTTAATTTGTGTAAGTGTAGAGTTATCCTGTAGATTTGTGATCAGTAAACCTTCCTGTTTTACTGACCTGGTAGAGTCGCACTCACTGGCAGCCACCGGACATACAAGGGAAGAAATTGATACTTTAATATCTATGCCTGTGACAGCAGTCAGTTTAACCTTGAGGTAAAGATTCAGAAGACGACCCAGTCAATTTTTTGGACTAAGCAATTTTTTTCTGATAGATTTTGATGTGTTTTAAATTAATCTGATGTTTGTTTGTTGCCATGCAATTTTTTTTCTCAAAAGTAAAAATTATCACAAAAAGTCAGATTAATTCAAAATCATCAAAATCAATAAGAGAAAAATTGCCTTAGTTTATTCAAACCTAACCTAATCCAAGCAAACCTAATTAAACCTAACCTAAGCAAACCTAACCTTACCCAAGCAAACCTAACCTAATGTAACCAAACCAAACCTAAACTAGGTAAAGATTCGTAACGGTTAGGTTTAATTTGGTTTGCTTAGGCTAGGTTAGGTTTAATTAGGTTTGCTTAGCTTAGGTTATGTTTAATTAGATTTGCTTAGGCTAGGTTAGGTTTAATTAGGTTTGCTTAGGATTACTTAAAGCAATTTATCTCTTATTGATTTTGATGGTTTTGAATTAATCTGACTTTTTTGTGGCAATTTTTACCTTCGGAAAAAAAAGTTGCATGGCATGACAAACAAACATCAGATTAATTCAAAACATCAAAATCTATCAGAAAAAAATTGTTTTGCCCAAAAAGCAGACTGGGTCATCTTCCGAATCTTTACCAACCTTGATTTGGGACTGAGAGGTAAATTATTAGAAGACTTAGGTAAATTTTTTCAAATGGTATTTCTGCATAGCTACTGCTCGGACGATATCGATATAAATATGAAGGCTTACATATCTTGCAAAGTGTACTCAACACATCTGTGAAAGTTTCAGACGATGCTCATCATTATTTACCTTGCAAAGCATCTTTGAAAGGATGTTAGGTTATGTGAAGTTAGTTATGTTATGTTAGTTATGGTTAGGTTATGATTTGGTTATGATTAGGTTATGATTATGTTTAGGTTAGGTTTGGTTAGGTACGGTTTGGTTCGGTTAGGTTCGGTTATATAAGCTTTTTATATTTCATTACCCAAAAGTTAAGCTCACCCTAAATTTTATTCTGGATTGCCATATATGGCCTATATTTGCTTACAATAATGAGCATCGCCTGAAACCTTCCCAGATGCATTGAGTACACTTTGTATAGTAGCCTGGACTTCATATTTATATCGATATCGTCTGAGCAGTAGTTATGCAGATTTACCTTACAAACTTTTATTACCGAATTTAGAAAATCTTAAAAACAGGGTCCATGCTGAGCTGACTCAAATGTTGGCTGTATGTATTATACTTAGTGTCCTTAATGCATATATGAAGATTATAATGAATGCTTTATCTTGCTTTACCCACACAGCCGATATTATATTTTAGATAACAGAAAAACCAAGTTCAGCAAGATATATAATGTACAACTGGTTTGAAACACAAGATACATTTACTGCATTCATTTTAGGCTTATATTAGGATTATATTAGAATTTTAGAAAATTGAAAATGGACATGGAAACATTTCCAGTCACTACGGCCCTTAGTTTCTCCAGCCCTCCGTTACTCTAGCCCCTTACCGTAATCACTGGCTATGTATCCTGGTCACCCCGGCCTGCATATATTGAATACATAGGATCGGTATTGTCACACAACTAGTGACTTTCCTAGAAGAAAATATCATGATTAATAATTCTCAGCATGGTTTCTGTAATAAAGGGTCTAGCTTAACGAATCCCCTTTACTTTTATAATGATGTATTCAACATTTATGATGAGACAAAAGCAGTAGATATAATTTATCTTGACTTTCAAAAAGCGTTTGACAAAGTTCTCCATAAATGATTCCTAGAAAATTTGAGTTGCATGGCATAGCTGGGAAAATTCTTAAATGGCTTGAAGACTAGCTTTCCCAGAGAAGACAATTTGTTGTCAAAAATGGTAAATTATCTGACTGGCGAAATGTTATAAGCAATGTGCCACAGGGTTCAGTACTTGGTCCCATTCTTTTTCTAATTTATATCAATGATATTGATGAAGGCCTCACCTGTAAGATATAGAAATTTGCTGAGGATACAAAATTATTTATTTATTTTTTTATAAAAGGGTACTGGCTAAGGGAAAAATAAATTAAGTATTAAAAAAAATCCTGCTTGTCGCCAGACCTTGTAAAGAAGACAGTAGGAGAAATATAGACATGGGGGAAGTCCAATTTAATATGAGAGGTGTCTTGACACTCCTCTTTTGAAAGAGTAAGTTATAGGCAGGTGGAAAAACAGACAAAGGAAGAGAGTTCCAGAGTTTACCAGTGTAAGGGATGAAAGAGTGAAGTTCTTTGGTTAACTCTTGCATTAGGTAGATGGACAGAATAAGGATGAGAAGAAATAGAAAATCTTGTGCAGCGAGGCCACGGGAGGGGGGAGGCATGCAGTTAGCAAGTTCAGAAGAGCAGTCGGCATGAAAATAGCGGTAGAAGATAGATAAAAATGCAACATTGCGGCGGTGAATTAAAGAGTCAAGACAGTCAGTTAGAGGAGGAAAGTTGATTAGGCAAAAAGCTTTAGACCCCACCCTGTTTAAAAGAGCTGTATGAGTTGAGCCCCCCCGACATGAGAGCCATACTCCATACATGGGTGGATAAGGCCCCTGTACAGAGCAAGCAGCTGAGAGGGAGAGAAAAATGGACACAAAGGATAGACCGAGTGTGTTTAATGTGGAGGAGAGGGGAAGTTGAGTGTCATTGAAGAAGAGGGGATAGTTATCTGAAAGGTTATGTCAAGTAGATAGTTGTAGAAATTGAGTTTTTGAGGCATTGATCAAAACAAGGTTTGCTCTGCCCCAATCAGAAACTAGTGAAAGATCAGAAGTTAAGCATCCTATAGCATCTCGCCTTGAGTCATTTAATTCTTGTTGGTTTGGGCATCTGTTGTACGACGTTGAAAAATGCAAGGTGGTGTCATCAGCATAGGAGTGGATAGGACATTGAGTCAGATTTAGGAGATCATTGATGAATAATAGAAAGAGTGGGTGATAGGACAGAATCCTGAGGAACACCACTCTTGATAGTTTTAGGAGAAGAACAGTGACCATCCACTACAGCAGCAATAGACTGGTCGGAAAGGAAACTGGAGATAAAGGTACAAAGAGAAGGATAGAATCTGTAGGAGGGGTAGTTTAGAAATTAAAGATTTATGCCAGACTCTATCGAAGGCTTTCGATATGTCAAGGCCGACAGCAAAGATTTCACCCTAAAAGAGGATGACCAAGATTCAGTTAGGAAAGCAAGAAGATCACCAGTAGATCGGCCTTTACGGAAACCATACTGGCAATCAGAGAGAAGGTTGTGAGCTGATAGATGCCTCATTATCTTCTTGTTAAGGACAGACTCAAAGGCTTTAGAAAGGCAGGAAATCAAAGCTATAGGGCGGTAGTTAGAAGGATTGGAGCGGCCACCTTTTTTAGGGACAGGTAGAATGTGAGCAAACTTCCAGCAAGAAGGATAGGTAGAAGTAGAGAGACACAGACGAAAGAGTTTGACCAGGCAGTGAGCGAGTTCGGAAACACAGTTTTTAAGAACAACAGGAGGGACTCCATCCGGATCGTAAGCCTTTCGAGAATCAAGGCCAGAGAGGGCCTGGAAAACGTCATATTAAAGAATTTTAATTTTAGGGATGAAGTCAGAGGGTGGAGGAGTAGGAGGAATATGCCCAGTATCATCCAAAGTAGAGTTGGTAGCAAAGATTTGAGCAAAGAGTTCAGCTTTAGAGAAAGAAGATACAGCTGTGAGGGAAAGATGAAGACGTAAAATTGTTAGAGATATTATTGGCTAGATGCCAGAAATCACGAGAAGAGTTAGAGTTGGAAAGACATTGACATTTTCTATTAATGAAAGAGTTTTTAGTAAGTTGGAGAATAGATTTGGCATGATTACGGGCAGAAATATATAGGGCATGAGTTTCAGCAGATGGATGGCTATGGTACCGTTTGTGGGCCGCCTCTCTATCACTGACAGCACGAGAACAAGCAGAGTTAAACCAGGGCTTTTTAGCTTTAGTATTAGAGAAAGTATGAGGAATGTATAGCTCCATGCCAGAGATAATCACCTCTGTTATGCGCTCGGCACAGAGAGAAGGATCTCTGACATGGAAGCAATAATCATCCCTAGGAAAATTAGAATAGTATTGCCTCAGGTCCTTCCACTTAGCAGAGTTGAAATGCCAGAAGCATCTCTGCTTAGGCGGGTCCTGAGGCTGCACTGGAATGATAGGACAGGTAACAAAAATAAGATTGTGATCAGAGGAGCCCAACAGTTTAACAGAGTAAGCTGATGGGTTGGAAGTTAGGAAAAGATCAAGAATGTTGGGCATGTCTCCAAGGCGGTCAGGGATACAGGTAGGGAACTGCAGTAGCTGCTCTAGGTCATGAATGATAGCAAAGTTGAAGGTTTGTTCACCAGGTTGGTCAGTGAAAAAAGATGAAAGCCAAAGCTGGTGGTGAACATTGAAATCCCTTAAAATGGAGATCTCAGCATAAGGAAAGTGAGATAGGATGTACTCCACTTTGGAAGTCAAATAGTCAACGAATATTACATAGTCAGAGGAATTAGGTGAGAGATATACAGCACAGATGAATTTAGTTAGAGAGTGACATTGAAGTCTTAGCCAGATAGTAGAAAATTCTGAAGATTCAAGATTGTGGGCACGAGAGCAAGTAATGTCGTTATGCACATATGCGCAACAGCCAGCTTTGGATTGAAAATGAGGATAGAGAAAGTAGGAGGAAACAGAGAAGGGGCTGCTGTCAGTAGTCACAGACAACTGTGTTTCAGTTAGAAAGAGAAGATAAGGTTTAGTGGAGGAGAAATGGTGTTCCACTGATTGGAAATTAGATCTAAGGCCACGAATGTTGCAGAAATCGAAAGTAAAAGTGTTAGAGGAAGTGTCAAGACACCCCAGGTCGTCAGCAGAGGGGCAGTCCGACCTGGGGACATTAGTGGTCCCCTCCCCAGATGGGGACTCCGAGGCTGGGTGTGGTGAATCCATTTAAAAATTTTGATTTGAAGAGTGTAAAAGTGTAAGGTGTAGTAATGTTATGTAGGTTGTAGAAGTTGTCATCTTTAGAGGGCAGGCTGCAGCTGCTCTCTTGTGTAAATGAGTAAAGTAACTACAACTGCCAATAAACTACAATTTCAATCAAACCTCGACATCTTAGTCATTTGGTCAGAGAAGTGGCAGAAGAAATTTAATGTTGATAAATGTAAAGTTTTGCATATCGGTAACAATAATCAATACACTAAGTATATAATAAATGGCTCTGAACTTTCTAAGGTTAAACACGAAAAAAAAACTTAGGGGTAACTATTAGAAACGACCTTAAACTACTATCTACCTGCTTTGTATTTTTTATTACCCTACTCTTACACTCAAATTTCTCCTACATAACCCTTTCAAACCCTCCATTAATTGTCTCACTCTCTCCTTTTGATCAGTCTGCAGTGCAGTATCGTCTGCAAGCCACAGCTAATTCAGAATCCATTCTACCCTCAGCATTTATCAGTTTATAATATATATTATTACAAGCACTAGAAAAATATTATTTTATAGAAGTTGAAAGTTATGTTATAGAATTGGATGTGGGAGTTTTGTTATAGAAGGCATTAATATACATAGCAATTGACATTTTGAATGTGAAAATTAAATTGAATATTTGTTATAGATTTCATAACATAATTTGAATAATTACTGCTGCCTTATACAGAAATACGGGTCAGTAATGATGAATATTCTACTACAATAATTACTTTGCTCTGATGTTTTTGTAATAAAATAGTGGTTAAGATTTGCTTGTGTTTTGTGTGGTGTATAACAAGTACCTTGGTTAAATCACCTCATTGTGTTCTGTATTATATGAGTATGAAAGTGTACTATATAGGTTCTTGGTTTAATCTAGAAAATTCAACTGCTTATTATGAAATTATATGTGTATCTGTTACAGAGATTTCAGTGAATATTCAAACATTTAAAGATAGAAAAATGTCTCCAAAAAAGTGTTTGCCACTCAGTGTGAAACTGAAACTCTTGGCTGATCAAGAAAAAGGATTCGGTCCCAAATCTTTAATGAAAAAGTATAAAGTAAAGAAATCAACATATTACCGCATACTTAGTGAGAAGGAAGCAATAAAGGGTTTTGCTCTCAAGGGTGATCTAAAACATAAACTAGAACCAGATGATGGAGAAGAGGAAGTTGACTCCATTGGGAATGGTGAGGACAAGATAGAAGAAAGTAACCCTTATGAAAATACAGAGGATATTCATTGTGATACACCACAGTCTTTTGATGGTGTTAACCAAGCAGTTATGGAGTGGTATAATGAACAGGAAGCTGATGGTGTACCAGTGAACAGTGCGGATATTGATGAAGCTGCTGAAAGACTGGCACAGAAGTTGGGCTTCACAGATTTCAAACTGAATAGTAGTGGTTGGCCACTCAGATTCAGGAAACCCCAAGATGCTGTTAAAACAGAGACCACAGTAAGTGTTGAGACATTTTGTTAGACCACTAGTAATGATATGGAAAACATGAAGTTGACAAGTATATAAGTATCTTTCATGTGTTAAGAAGAAAAGGAATACTTTCAAGCTTGTTTTCACCAAAAGTAATTTATTACAATAATTCTTAAACTTGGCAAAGGGCAATGTATACTCATGATTTTACTTTTCAATGTATACAATCAACTAAAGTTTGTATAATTTGAAATTGAAAATTCTAGTAAGGTTATTGAAAAAGTACAGTGGAACCTTGACTTACGAGTTTAATTCGTTCCGTGACCGAGCTCGTAACTCAATTTGCTCGTATATCAAATAAATTTTCCCCATTGAAATTGATTGAAATGCCATTAATCCGTTCCAGCCCCCAAAATACCACTCAATTTTTTTTTACGTGTTTTTAAATAAGAAAAATGTATTTATAAATAACATATTGTATAAAAACATAATAAAAGAGAATGTAAAGCAAATCAGCATAAATGGCTCATGCCTTCTCGCAGGTGATACCCTCCGTCACGGTATCTCCCGCAAGCTCCTTCTCCCTCACCCACATCAATAGCAGATTCTCCATCTTTTCATGGATAGAGGTCCGGAGCTTAGAAATTATTTTAACGCCCTTGGCTGGTGTTATAGCCTTTATCGACTCCTTCTGTTTCAATATGGTACATATCGTAGAAGTACTGCATTCGTATTGCCTCGCCAAGTTCATTACTCGCACACCTTGCTCATGTTTTTCAATGATTTCACGCTTTATTTCGATGGACATCATCCTTTTCTTCTTTGCACTGCTGTCCTTTCCTCTCACTTTCTTAGGACCCATGGTTACAAACAAGAAATTTGGTAAAATAAATGCACAAAAGCACAGAACGCGAGCACAACAGAGATCCTTACGCGGCGAGGTAAACACAAGCAGAGAACGAATTTTGCACGGGAAAGCTGGTGTATGGCTGTGTTCACTAAAGGCCGGGTCACACGGACAATTTTTTGTCAACAAATTTTGTCGACCTCGTCTCGCTGGAATATTTCATCGACGCTGTGGTCACACGATGAAGTGCCGAGTCGGCGCCAAGACATCATTCGGCAACGCCCGAACCGGTAAATATAACCGAAATGTACCAACTGTATCAAAACAAAGGCAGAATTCCCTACGTTGAAGACAGTCAAGACACTCATCCTGCTTCAGTGCTCCAAAATGATCGGCGCCAGTGACATGGATTCAGACGTAAATATTGCAGAAATTGTACTGCTGCTAGCGTTAAAAAGAAAGCAGCTGCAACAGAAGAACGCAGCCCTGACGCTGACTCGTACCTCAAATTTTGGCTCGCAATTCAAAGCAAAAAATTGACTGAGTGACGGCTCGTGTCTCAAAAAACTCGTATGTTGGGGCACTCGTAAGTCAAGGTTCCACTGTACTCTAGAAACTCAGGAATAGTGGATGCATGTATTTTGTATTTGAAGTTGGAAAGAGATGCTGAAAAGAGTAATTCAGGACAGTTATTATTGTTTTTCAAACAAAATTATTCACAGGTCCATATGGAGAAGGAGAGACGAGAGGAAGAACAGAATATTATGATTGATTAAATAGCAATGGACGAGAAATTAGAAAGGATGAGTTGGATGCTAAGACAAAAGAGAGGGATCTATGAAGGATCAGATAACTATGTTGTGTTAGCGAAGATAAAGAATAAAGGTAGATGGGAGTATGGCAGGAGAATTGGCAAGGGGAAGGTGAGTAAGGTGCTAGTTAATGAAAGGATGGATAGGAAAGAGTATGAAAGGAAGATGAGCGAGAGATTGTTGGTTGACAGTTGGAGAGGGAATAAGTGTTAGTGAAGTATTTAGGCTGTTCAAAGATGCAGTAACTACAGTAGGGTTCAGAAGAAGGGAAAATGCATGGTGGACAAATGAGATAAAGGAAACTATTGAATGGAAGAGGAGAGCATATAAGATAATGATCCAAAGAAATGTGGCAGAGGAGGTAAGAATGAGGAGAACTGAGTACAAGTCTTGGAATAGGAAGATTAAGGAGTCAGTGAAGAAGAGTAAAAAGAAATGAAGAGTTTGGTATAAAGCTGAGTGAGAAGTTTAACAAAAATGAAAGATTGTTTTGGAAAGAAGTTGAAAAAGAAAGAGGAGGACTAGGGAATGTCAATGTGAGAATTAAGAGAAGATGGTATATGTGTAAGTGGTGAAGAGGAGATGAAAGAAATATGGAAGAGTCCCTTTGAACATTTAATGAAGGAGAAGACAGAAAGGGAAGTAATAGTATTGAGCATAGGTAATGAAGCGAGTGGTGTTTGCAGAAAGGAACATATAGAAATCAAGTCAAGAAAGCAATAGACAAAATTAAGTGTCCCAAGCTGTAGGCAAGGATGTAATAACTGCAGAAATATCAAAGTATGGAGGAAAAACAATGATGGAATGGATGTGTCTGATATATAACCTTGCATGGAGACAGAAATACCAGATGATGATTTTTTTTTCTTCTTCTATATCATTAATCGTTAGCTCCAGTAGGCTTATGGAGACACAGATGGACTTGGCTCGCCTGTTATTTGGCGTAGGTTTTCAGATTTTTATAGTGATGCCTCAAATGTTTACGTTCTCTCATGAATATGTTGAGAACGTGCGAGGCTAATCGTTGCTACAGCCTCAGATGCATATGAACGTTGTAAGTCCCATCTGAGGATAGTGGCAGCAATTTTTTTTTTTTGTGTTTTAAAACACTAAATGTGTAGTTACAAAACTAATGACAATTATAAAAACATAATACAAGGTAAAAATTAGTTTCCTTAATGACTCGATATCTCCTTATCTTTATAATGCACTGCAAATTTAACCTCAGAAACTTGTTCAGATCACCTCAAACAGTTATGCCGCTGAATTACGGGA
This sequence comes from Cancer borealis, assembly GCA_036785275.1. Classification (NCBI taxonomy): domain Eukaryota; kingdom Metazoa; phylum Arthropoda; class Malacostraca; order Decapoda; family Cancridae; genus Cancer; species Cancer borealis. Next base: position 15,074 of record JAXIVD010004197.1, on the reverse strand, counting down.
AAAAAATAAGATTTTTTTTTGGTTATGTTAGGTTTATAGTTAGGTTTCGTTATGTTTAGTTATGTTTGGTTGGGTTAGTTTTGGTTAAGCTTATGTTATGTTAATTTACAAGCTATAGAATGTTTTCTATGACTAAAAATAAGAGGTTGTGTGAGGTGCAGACGCCATTTTCTTTGGTAGCCATATGCCATTCTGGTGAAGAAAAAATTTACCAAAAAAAATTGCTTCGTTAGCATAACCTTCCCAGAGAGTTATATAAGCCTAACCAAAACCTACCCAACCAAACCTAACTAAACTTACTCTATATCTAATGTAACCAGAATTAAAAAAAAATTTTCTTCTGTAATTCAGCGGCAAAATTGTTTGAGGTGATCTGAACAAGTTTCTAAGGTTAAATTTGCAGTGCATTATAAAGGTAAGTAGATATCGAATGGTTAAGGAAACAAATCTTTACCTAATACAGTCAAAGAGAATGCAAAAGAAATAATATAAATTGGTTTTATTAATTTAATTACTTTAAAGATGGGGAGGATATTTGTGCGCCAGGAAGACAATGGAGCGGTGGAGGAGGAGGTGGTTTATTATTGTTTGGAAGGTCCACTACATGAGTTCCTTTCTTATATTTATCAATGATTTTCTTCTTAGTTTCTATCGTTATTAGCTTTTTCTTTTTCTTAGAATTTTTTTTTGCACTAATCTAAGGACCCATGGTAACATAAATACAGTAATTATTATAAGATAATAGTAAAAATTGCACTAAACTAAAAGAAAAACACTAGGAAAACACAATAGGGATGCTTCCACAACAAGATATCCATGTGAACTGAGCGAGCCATGGCCACACATGTACGAGTCTAGCGGTCACTGTATGAACCTTGCTCATAGTGCGGATTTCTATTCGTAAAAAAAGAAAAAAATTTGCCTGAGCCTTGGTTCGTTCTACAAAATACTCATTATATGGTGCACTCGTAATGAGAGGTTCCATTGTATTACTGATTTTCCCATTTTTGGTACGTAACATACCACGAACATTAAGTTACAAATAATAAAGATGAGATGATCAAACTAACAAAAAAATTATGGAATATTGTTTAGTAGTAATGATAGGGAAAAGAAAACCCCAGTGAAGAAAGGATGCATAAATATAGTGAAATATAGAGAGAAATAAGAAAAATAAATGGGCAAATAAGGTGAAGATGGCTTATTCATTGAAATAATCAAAGAAGGAAATTTTGTACCTGACAAACATGCAGTGTTTTAACAAATCACTTGAAAACTTCCTCTATACCGAGAATTTAGAATAATGCCATAGCATGAAAGAAGACATCAAAGACCTAAAAAATAAACTACTGTCCAACAAGTTGCATATCTGTACTATACAATCTTTCTACAAAAATAGTCTCGAATAGTATTAGTGCAATGCTTGACAAAAAAAAAAAAAAAAAAAAAAAAAAAAAAAATTCCAGAGGGGCTACTCAACAACTGATCATATTCAAGTTATTATTCAAATAGTGGAAAAAATATGCATAATAAACTTAACAACTGTGCATGTCTTTCATAGCCTTTAAAGGAAAAGTCTTCTACTCATGGAAATCATAGCAGTTCAAAAAGCACTCAGGAAACAGGATGTAGAGGAGATATATGTTGAGGTATTAGAAGACATCTATAAAGAAAATATTACCACTATAAAGCACCATAAGGTCAGCAAGAAAATGCAGTACTTAGCAGGAAATGCAATTAGCGTGAGCTTTCATTTATCAAGAAAAAATTAATTAACACGAAAGCCTCTTAGAGCGAGCTGCCATCAGCAATATTTTTTTTTTAATTGTGCAGTTTTGCGAGCACAAATACCAAGCTAGCTTGATTTATTTTGCATCAGCTTGATCAAAAGCCGTTTTTGCAAACGCCGGAGAGGCAAGCCTAAGCAACCCTGGCTTGCCTTTAAACCAACCTAAATCAACCAAGCTGCACGGGAGCTTTACTCTCGCTTGGTCTGTCCAAGTCTGAATAAGTATGGCATCCTCATATATGGAATCCATTCTAACATAAGTTTTAATGAAGATTAAGGCTTAAATGAGTTGAAATAAATGTTTGAGTGTTTGAAAATAGCTGAGAGAACATTATTCAAGAAGACAAAGGAGTTCAATATTTGTTACCCTCAGCTGCTTCCTTTGTCATTTTGAGTGTTCCAAATGTGACTGTTTATCAAAGATGAAGGTCTTAAATGAGTTAAAAGAAGTATTCATTGACAGTGAGGAAATGCACATCATATGAAAATAGCAAATGTGAGTCAAGCGTTATACTAATCTTATAGGTGAGGTGTTTTGTAAAATAATTTTGATTCTGATTCTGATTAATAATGCTTAATTAACAATGCTTGTCTAGTGATAAGTGGAATTTTTCTTAACTTGTTTTTGTTTGCCCTTGATTGGTACCCTTTTAATGTATGTAGAAAAAGAAAAATATGAAACCTAACCTAACTGCCACACACAACCTCATAAATAGATTAGTAAAGAGAAAATGCAACCACCGAATCCATGATGGGGCTATACAGCAACAGATTTTAAGGATTACGGCAAATAAATGATAATGATCTTTTCCTGACTTCCAATCCTTCAGTTTACTCTGTTAAACTGAAGGGACGAACTAATTATTGACCATCGATAATCCGGCAACCTTGGGACCTTAGGATTGCTGGATTTTTGCAATTTCCAGATTATTGATGTTTTGGCCCCTGACCCTATATATGCTGTATACAATGGAACCTCGCATTATGAGTGCACCATATAACAAGTACCGTATTTGATGGCTCATAAGACGCACCTTTTCTCCAAAATAACGTCTCAGGAAATGAGCCTGCGTCCTATGAGGTCAAGGTTTAGCATTGAGGCAGTGGTTGTTGGTAAGTCTATGGCAACAGAGGCTCTAAAATCAAACCCCAGACATCTTCGCACATGTAAACAAAGTGATGATTGGTATTACACCACAAAACAACTTTTTCTTTCAAGGTAACAATATATAATAGGTCATATTTACCGGTAATTCACATAGAATGACACCAGTCAGGAAGAATTTGCTTAAGTGATCATGCAACACGCATTGCATGTGCCAAAACAAACATGCGGTCGGTTACGCGCTGAACCAGGTGATACGGGCAAGCTTCACTGCGTTCTTTACAGTGTGATACCGTTACTCCTTGAGGTAAGACACACTTTCATACAATTAAAATTGCATCTATCTTTTAACATTCTTACCTTGCATACATGTTAAAAAAAAAATTGAAGCTAATGAAAAACTTTTTATTTTATTTAAGAAAATAGCTTACTACCTAAAAAAAAAAATTCTTTTTATAATTGAAGAGAGTGTCATGGGATAGGCTGGCTTGTGATGATGGTCTGCATAATATTCATGTAATAGGTTATGCAATAGTGTTTAAAACTACGTATTCTACTAGCAAATATTAAAGTTTTTAAATGCAAAATATTGGGATCTAATAACGATCTAAATGCATGTGAGTCTTCAAATGTCAGGTGAAATCCTTCACTTCATATTCAGAGCTTAAATCCGATCATTTATCTTTTTTTTTCATTTTAATGTCTGCCAAAATTGGGTGCGTCTTATGAGCCATCAAATACGGTAATTTGTAGAACGACCCGAGGCTCGGGCAAATTTTTTTCTTGTTTTACGAGTCAAAATCCGCACTACGAGCGAGGTTCATACAATGACCGTTAGGCTCGCACACGCTCCTCCGCTTCTGCTCAGTTCAAATGGATATCTTATGGAAGAATCCCTATTGTGTGTTCCCAGTGTTCTTTTTTTTTTTTAGTTTTGTGCATATTCTTGCTATTATTTTATAATAATTACTGTAGTTGTGTTATCATGGGTCCTAAGATTAGTGCAGAGAAAAGTTTTGAGAAAAAGAAAGAGCTAATAACTATATAAATTAAGAAGAAAATCATTGATAAACATGAGAAAGGAACTCAAGTAGTAGACCTTCCAAACAATAATATTCCTCCTTCTCCTCCTACACTGTTCCATTATCTTTCCTACGCACAAATTATCCCATCTCTAAGGTAATTAGATTAATAAAACCAGTTTATATTATTTCTTTTGCATTCTCTTTGACTGTATTCGGTAAAGATTCATTTACTTAACCACTCGGTATCTCCTTACCTTTATAATGCACTCTAAATTTAACCTCAGATACTTGTTCAGATCACCTCAAACAGTTATGCCACTGAATTATGGAAAAAAAAAATATTTAAAAAATTCTGGTTGTTAGGTATACAGTTTATATTATTTCTTTTGCATTCTCTTTGACTGTATTCGGTAAAGATTCATTTATTTAACCACTCGGTATCTCCTTACCTTTATAATGCACTCTAAATTTAACCTCAGATACTTGTTCAGATCACTTCAAACAGTTATGCCACGGAATTATGGAAAAAAATAATATTTAAAAAATTCTGGTTACGTTAGGTATACAGTTAGATTTAGTTAGATTTGTTTGGGTTAGTTTTGCTTAGGCTTGTTTTTACTGTAGCTTTGAAAAGATTATACTAACAAAGCAATTTTTTTTGGTAAAATTTTACATCGAATGGGATGTGGCTACCAAAGAAAATGGCCTTTGCACCTCACACAACACCCTACTTTTTGTCATAGAAAACATTTGATAGCTTCTAAATTAACATGACAAAATAAGCCTAACCAAAACTAACCCAACCAAACCTAATAAACGTAACAAAACCTAACCAAACCTAATGTAACCTTTAAAAAAAAATTCTTATTCTTTTCTGTAATTCAGCAGCATGTATACACTGATCCCCCGTTATATCGTGGTTCAGTTTTCGCAGTCCCGATATTTCGCGTTTTTTTCTGTAGGACCTATTAATTTTGATATCGCATATATTTTTGCCATTTCGCGGCATTGTTTATGAGTTTAGATATCGCGTGTCACAATAGAATAGCCGTACGGACTGATTCAGCAAATCAGAGCCTTGGGGCTGATTTCACAGTCGCTTCCTATACTTGTGATCGTTGCCAATGAGCAGTGATCTCCACCACCATCAACAAATCCGATTTCACAGTCGCTTCCTATAGTTGTGATCGTTGCCAATGAGCAGTGATCTCCACCACCATCAATAAATTCGATTTCACAGTCGCTTCCTATAATTGTGATCGTTGCCAATGAGCAGTGATCTCCACCACCATCAACAAATTCGATTCCACAGTCGTCTTTCGTGGTGTTGTTTGTTTGTATCGATACCCAAATTGGAACCTTTGGTAATGCAGGCTTGGGAGCTAGGAAAACCTCCCCAATGGAGCTTAAAGCAATTTTTTTTTTTTTTAGCAAATAACTCAAATTCTTATCCTCATATAGTTATATTATTTCCTGAAATATATGTGAAAAATTATTTAACAATACAGCAACACATTGTAGGAGTATAATGATAATATGAAAATTTTGTAGAAAAATTTGGATGGCGGCGTGAACACATTAAGTCAACGCGGGAGAGAAATTTTTTTTTTTGATAAACAGTATCCTCTTATTTTCAAGACAAAACTATTATTTTGATAGATTTTGATGTGTTTTGAATTAATATGATAATCGTTTCTTGGTAAAATGATCAAACCAAACTTAATCTAATGTCCTTACTGGTGGCGTCGCCCGCTGGATCCCCTAATCGTTTAGATTTTAATATTATGGCTATTTTTTAATTTGCTCACCTAGTTCAACTATAAATTTTTTTTTTATCAATAACCGCTGGCGCCAGTAGGCTTATTGAGGCACAGATGGACTTGCCTCGCCTGTTATTTGGTGTAGGTTTTCAGATTTTTATAGTGACGCCTCAATTGTTTAGGTTCTCGTGAATATGTTGAGAATGTGCGAGGCTAATAACTGCTACAGCCTCAGACGCATATAAACGTTGTTAGTCCCATCTGAGGAAAGTATGGCAGCAATTTGGATAGTCTTTGGCCACTTGGCGGTGATATCAAAGAATGAAAAGTGGTCAGCGTATAACGGGGATTTGAACCTGGGACCCTAGGCTCACCATACCGGAGCGCTAGACCACTGTACCACCGCCTCAGAAAGATAAAAGATCTACACGATGAAATAGGTAAGGATGGCTGGAGGATGCTATTTACCGAAATACAGTGCTTCCTCCAATTTTGCGCACTCAAATTTTGCGATATTCCAATTTTGCGACCGAGATCCCCCAAAAACAATTTTTATGAAACTCTAATTTTGCGATGTAACTCAAATTTTGCAGGTAGCGCCTGGACAAAGTAGGGTTTTCCGCACTAGTGTCACATCAAAATCAAGCCTATTGTTTATTTTTTTCCGCACGGGCATTTCTCACGGTCTCACAATATTGAATTTCTTTCCACAATTTGGAGTGTAATACTGTTTATTAATGTGCAAAATGATAATGTTTATGTTTTTCTTTCTTGTAGGATGTATAATTACATGTATTTGTGTACAAACAAGGCCAAAAATATGACCAAAATCACAAAATATTGGGCTGTCACTGACGATGTCGACCATATTCAATTTTCCCCATTAGGTTAATGATTCCAATTTTGCGAATTTGAATTTTGCAGCTTGCAGTGTCGACCAATTTCCTGCAAAATTGGAGGAAGCACTGTACTGAGGAAAATAGTTGATGGCTTGATTTATTAATGTGGCAGGTATATCAGTTATATCAGTAATATCTATTTTTTTTATACTGTTTGTACAATATTTGTGTTATCCATTGCTCTTGCTCTCTCAATATCTTTTAAGTGTTTAAATGTGTTTCTATTGTTTTAAAAGTGTGTTTAAAGACAACTTTGGTATGGACCATTTTCAATTACGAAAACTGGGACAAAATTTTGATGAAAAAAGTCGTCGAAAACTGAATTGTACGAAAACTGGGGCATACGAAAACCGAGGTTTGAGTGTGTGTGTGTATATATACCCTATATTGCAGCTTATAAGTCGATCTGGCACATTACTTAGCCTGACCCAATGTCGGCCTGAGTCACTAAGTACTGAGTTGTAAATTAAGTTTTATCTACAGTAAAGAAAATAAAACAATTCAAACAGATTGAAAACACCACCGACTTCAAGCATTTCAACATAAACAAACATTCAGTTTATACTTTTTTCTGTACTCACCTGTTTCATCACTATATTGGACGAATATTTACTTTTAAAACCCTAATGGTAAGTGTCCAATTACCTACAATCTCGCTTCAAATGTTGGAACAAAAGAAACGAAACGATCATGGTTGACTGCTCAGTGCTGCCACCTAGTGACGAGCATTCTGTTCGAACAGCTGTTTAGGCGCGAAATACAAACTCCCCCAAATACGCAGTCAACCACGCCCCCTTGACAACCTGTGCTGAGGCTACAGTGCTTCGTCAGCATTCATTACCTATTCACTCACCAAGCCTGACAGAGCTCTCCTGACTAACGTGGAGCATTTCAAGAAGCTGAGCTAAATATCACCTATGGCGCCCCTAGCTAAGAGGATGAAGTATGCTGCCAGTTTCAAGCTAAAAGTATTTGCTTTTGCAAATTTTTGGTTTTTACCGTAAGTCTTAGTAGAATAACATGTGTAAACACAGCCCTTACGCCAAGTTCAGTAGCAGTTCTCCGGTATCCTGATGTTATTGGCGCAAATATATTTAAAGGTTGCTATTTTATATCTACCCCATTAGTCGACCCCTAGTTTTGACCATAAAAAAATGATCTTAAAAACTCGACTTATAGGCTGCAATATACGGTATATATATATATATATATATATATATATATATATATATATATATATATATATATATATATATATATATATATATATATATATATATATATACTGTCGACCCTCAATTTAACGGATCCCGATTTAACGGTCCTTGGATTTAATGGACTCTGTCTGCTAACGGACAATCAACCCAGATCCGGACAAAAGTCCGTTAGTGTAAAAGAAAGTCCGGTAGGTGGCGGTCGCGTCTGTAACAGAATCCGTTAAAATCTAGGGTAAAACGCCCAACTTTTGGGCAATGAAATATAAAAACCTTATATAACCAAACCTAACAGAACCAAACCTAACATAACCTAATCTAACCATAATGTAACATAATACAATTAACCTAACAACTTGAAAGTTTTTTGCCAGGTAAACAATGGTGAGCACGGCCTGAAACTTTCACAGATGTGTTAAGTACACTATGTATAGTGTAGGACTTCATATTTATATCTATCGTCCGAGCAGTAGGTATGCAGATTTACCCAAATACGTTTTGGCTTACCTTAACCTAAGTTGTATGTACAGTATTCTCAGCTGCACTCAATGGTTACTCCGAGTCAAAGGGAAGCATCTGGATGCAGCCATTAATCTTTATGCTCCGCCCACAATCAGCTGATGTACCGAAGCTCCACCTCCCTCCTCCTCCTAGGCATCAGTGTTGAAACCACCATGAAGTCTAATAAGTGTGTGTAGCTAGGTTAGGTTAGATAAGGCTAGCCTACTAATTTATAGGCTCGGACTATTTATTTCTGGGCAAAGTATGATGCTTTTTCATTTCGAGAAACCTAACCTAACCCTAACCCCAACCTAACCCTAACCCCATCCCAATCTAACCTAACATTGCAGGGCTGTAACCAGATACTGGTCTTACCTACTAAGGCGGTGGGTATATAAAAATCAAAACAAATGTTTTAATAGTTTCCAGAAGTTGATATATATTGCATGATATTCTGCAACCTTAATTCTATCTGACACGTAAGTATTAACCTTGGGAGAAGATGCTATACACACTTATTAGACTCCATGATGGTTTCAACACTGATGCCTAGAAGGAGGAGGGAGGCGGAGCCTAGGTATACATCAGCTGATTGTGGGCGAGCATAGAGAATAATGGCTGCACCCAGGCGCTTCCCTTTGACTCTGAGTAAACATTGAGTGCAACTGTAAATACTGTACATACAACTTAGGTTAAGGTAAGCCAAAAAGTATTGGGGTAAATCTGCACAACAACTGCTCGAACAATATTGATATAAATATGAAGTTGTATATACTATACATAGTGTATTCAACACATCTGTGAAGGTTTCAGGCGGTGCTCACTATTATTTACCTGGCAAAACATCTTTCAAATTATGTTAGGTTAATTATGTTAGGTTAGGTTACATTAGGTTATGGTTAGATTAGGTTTGGTTCAGTTAGGTTTGGTTATATAAGGTTTTTATATTTTTTGTCCAAAAGTTATGCGTTTCACCCTCAATTTTTTTTTCCGGAGTGCAATATTATGGCCTTTAACCAAACAACGGACTTTTTACTCTAATGGTCAGGGCTCCCTTTGCATTAGTCCATTAAATCGAGGATCGACAGTATATATATATATATATATATATATATATATATATATATATATATATATATATATATATATATATATATATATATATATATATATACATACATACATACATACATACATACATACATACATACATACATACATACATATATATATATATATATATTGTCATTTTCGATTTAACGGACTAATAGGGAATCCTGTCTGTTAGTGTAAAATGTCTGTTGCTTGGTTAAAGGCTATGATATGGCAATCCGAAAAAAAAAATGTAGGTTGAAATGCCTAACAATGGGGAAATAAAATATAAAACCCTTACATAACCAAACCTAACTGAACCAAACCTAACATAACCATAACGTAACCTAACATAACCATAACATTAACCTAACATAACATAATTAACCTAGCATAACTTGAAAGATGTTTTGTGAGGTAAATAATGGTGAGCACCACCTGAAACCATCAGAGATGTGTTGAGTACACTATGTATAGTATTTACGACTTCATATTTATATCAATATTGTTTGAGCAGTTGTTATGTAGATTTACCAGGAACAAATACATGGTGGAACCAGTGCAGAAAAATAGCTGATGTGAACCATGCATTCTTGGAGTGGTAGTACACAACAGGTAGGTCACGTTTGAGGTTAAGGTCCTGGACGGTGCGAGGTTTCTTGGCCTTGCCCACAACAGTAATTTTCAATCTGTGGGTAACTGTGGCATTTTCCCCACAAAGTGCAGAAAGGCACTCTTTGGACATTTTCTTCCCCTTTGCTGTCTCTTCTTTCTTTCTTGATTGCGTATTCTTCGGTAAAAAGCACCAGTAGAATGCTGTTTTGTCCGGTGTATATTTGGGACAGGGCTAGGCCTTCACTCTCAATTTGAGGCAGGGCTAGGCCTTCACTCTGAATTGGCCTATTAAGCTAGAGACGAAAGGGTTTCACACTGGCATTATCAACACTGTCTACCTCACTCTGAACCTTAACAATAAAAAGGCCATGGCATTTGCAAAAGCACCACAACTACCCATCACTGCCTTAAAATTAACAATGCCTTGGTGTTCAGCAAACTCTGAAGCTGCTGCCAAAATCTCCATCCCTCGTATATACATGCCGCTTGATTTTTGCTGTACATATCATTTCATTACAGCTGCATCAAGCTGTGTATCCTTGCCCATCTTTAAGTGTTTTCGTCAGCCATCCTTAGCCTTACTTGCCAAAACATCAACACAGACATTGGCTGCATTGTTCCTCAATTTATCTTTGACTTTCCGAATATCCGACACTGTTTCTTGATACCATAATCATCACATATTTGTGCCACAATCTTTTCATTCTCGAGCTTCCTGATTAGCTCCGGTTTTTGTGTAACATTTAGATTCATTCACTTGCGTTTCACAACTTTGGGAGGCAAATAAGCACTAAAATACTGAGTAACCCTTGGGAGGACCGAACGCTGAGGCAAAAGATAAGGACTGATGCAGCATTTGGCGGGAAATGCTCTCGATGCATCAGTAAAGATTAGTTTCCTTAACCACTGAATATCTCCTTACCTTTATAATGCACTGCAAATTCAACCTCAGAAACTTGTTCAGATCACCTCAAACAGTTATGGCGCTGCATTACAGAAAAATAATAAGAATTTTTCTTTTAGGTTACGTTAGGTTTATAGTTAGGTTTGGTTAGATTTAGTTACGTTTAGTTAGATCTAGTTAGTTTTGATTGGGTTGGTTATGGTTAGGTTTATCTAACTGCAGCTCTAGGAAGTTTATGCTAACAAAGCAATTTTTTTGGTAAAATTTTACATCTTCACCAGAATAGTGTGTACTACGAAAAAAATGGCGTCTGCACCTCACACAACCCCTTACTTTTAGCTATAGAAAATATTTGATAGCTTCTAAATTAACATAACACAACATAACAACCTAACTAAACCTAAAAAAAAATCTTATTCTTTTCTGTAATTCAGCGGCATAACTGTTTGATGTGATATAAACAATTTTCTGAGGTTGAATTTGCAGTGCATTATAAAGGTTAGGAGATATTGAGTGGTTAAGGAAACTAATCTTTACCGACGCGACCGCCACCTACTGGGCTCTCGTTTACACCAACGGACTTTAGTCCGGATCTGGTTTGATTGTCCACTAGCAGACGAGTCCATTAAATCTGAAATCCGTTAAATCGAGTGTTGATATATATTATCATATTGCTAGTAAAACACTGCAACTCATAATATCATTTTATCCTTTGAGGAGGATTTTACTTTCAACTTTCTCAGCTCTAAATATGGACCATATTTTTTTTATTTTTCTTTATTGATAATACAGAGTGTGTGAGGGCATAGTATGTGTTTTCAATATTCTGCCTGAATGAATTGTCTTCAGAAATGCAGAGTTTTCATTAAGTACCTTCTGGATCCCAATTTATCAGGAAGACGATAATTCAAAATGGTTCTGGATTGTCTGGATTAAGTGTTCCGAAGGTATTACACTAAGGACAGCTGCCTCACTTGAAATCTACGACTCATCTATATTAGAAGTTGATTAAGTTATTGGTACACGTTTCTGGGCCTCTGCTTATAACAATCATTCCACATGAATGTTCAGGGTGATTACTGTAAGCACTTTAGGCCTTATATATGCATTATGAATACAAGGAACACAGGATGGAGAGACCTCGTGACCTGTCTCTTGATGAAAGAAGCATTACCCTACCTTGTTGGCGGTGAAACAGTTGATAGCTAGCTAATTTCAGTAACAAAATTGTTATCCTGAAGATATGACAGCTGAATAAGTGGATTCATATAAAGTGAACTATCTAAGTATGGTAGTAATTAGTAAATCTTTATCTCATTATCTTCCTGTATAATACCAATTGATAAATAATCCTACCTGGTGTATATAACCCATTGTACAGTGAAATACAGACAAGTATCCTTAGAGGATGAGGAAAAATATGGTAAAAATATGTGGTGATAATACAAGTGATAATACAACTTATATGCCTAACATAAGCATGCATTACAGTATATGTATAGTGATTTGAAAATCAACAAATTGGTGATACATTATTTGTTAATTTAATTCTACAAACTCCACCAGAAACATCTCACATGTTACTTGCAATGCAAACTGCAAAATCTATCATCTGGTACTCTGAAACTTAATAACCATTACTTCAATGCTCTTACTGGACGAAAAACAATTGGGATGGGAATAATAATCAGAACTAGAATCATTATCTACATATTAATGCATACACTAACATCAATTTCAAATTCAACAGTTTGACAATAGTTTTCATAGTTATTCTAAATTACTAATAAAACTAAACACTATATTGTATGTAAATACCCGATAAACAGGTGTTGCATATTGAATGCAAAATTCTGTTGCACTGATCAATGTTCAATGTTGCAACAACTTTGCATTTCTAATGATTCTTGCCGTTTGTATATTCAGACCACTTCAGTGTGTTTTACTTCACTCATTTTGCTGTCATATATATATATATATATATATATATATATATATATATATATATATATATATATATATATATATATATATATATATATATATATATATATATATATATATATATATATATATATATATATATATATATATATATATATATACTATATATATATATATATATATATATATATATATATATATATATATATATATATATATATATATATATATTTATAGCCCTAGCCCTGTCCCAAATATACACCGGACGAAACAGCATTCTACTGGTGCTTTTTACCGAAGAATACGCAATCAAGAAAGAAAGAAGAGACAGCAAAGGGGAAGAAAATGTCCAAAGAGTGCCTCTCTGCACTTTGTGGGGAAAATGCCACAGTTACCCACAGATTGAAAATTACTGTTGTGGGCAAGGCCAAGAAACCTCGCACCGTCCAGGACCTTAACCTCAAACGTGACCTACCTGTTGTGTACTACCACTCCAAGAATGCATGGTTCACATCAGCTATTTTTCTGCACTGGTTCCACCATGTATTTGTCCCTGGTAAATCTACATAACAACTGCTCAAACAATATTGATATAAATATGAAGTCGTAAATACTATACATAGTGTACTCAACACATCTCTGATGGTTTCAGGTGGTGCTCACCATTATTTACCTCACAAAACATCTTTCAAGTTATGCTAGGTTAATTATGTTATGTTAGGTTAATGTTATGGTTATGTTATATATATATAAATATACAGTGGAACCTTGACTTACGAGTGCCCCAACATACAAGTTTTTTGAGACACGAGCTGTCACTCAGTCGATTTTTTGCTTTGAATTGCGAGCCAAAATTTGAGGTACGAGTCAGCGTCAGGGCTGCGTTCTTCTGTTGCAGCTGCTTTCTTTTTAACGCTAGCAGCAGTACAATTTCTGCAATATTTACGTCTGAATCATTGTCACTGCCGCCGTTCATTTTGGAGCACTGAAGCAGGATGAGTGTCTTGACTGTCTTCAACGTAGGGAATTCTGCCTTTGTTTTGATACAGTTGGTACAGTTCGGTTATATTTACCGGTTCGGGCGTTGCCGAATGATGTCTTGGCGCCGACTCGGCACTTCATCGTGTGACCACAGCGTCGACGAAATATTCCAGCGAGACGAGGTCAACAAAATTTGTCGACAAAAAATTGTCCGTGTGACCTGGCCTTTAGTGAACATAGCCATACACCCGCCCAGCTTTCCCGTGCAAAATTCGTTCTCTGCTTGTGTTTACCCCGCCGCGTAAGGATCTCTCTTGTGCTCGCGTTCTGTGCTTTTGTGCATTTATTTTACCAAATTTCTTGTTTGTAACCATGGGTCCTAAGAAAGTGAGAGGAAAGGACAGCAGTGCAAAGAAGAAAAGGATGATGTCCATCGAAATAAAGCGTGAAATCATTGAAAAACATGAGCAAGGTGTGCGAGTAATGAACTTGGCGAGGCAATACGAGCACAGTACTTCTATGATATGTACCATATTATGCGCAGTACTTCTACGATATGTACCATATTGAAGCAGAAGGAGTCGATAAAGGCTATAACACCAGCCAAGGGCGTTAAAATAATTTCTAAGCTCCAGACCTCTGTCCATGAAAAGATGAAAAGATGTGGGTGAGGGAGAAGGAGCTTGCGGGAGATACCGTGACGGAGGGTATCACCTGCGAGAAGGCACGAGCCATTTATGCTTTATTTCTTTACATTCTCTTTTATTATGTTTTTATACAATATTTGTTATTTATAAATACATTTTTCTTATTTAAAAACACGTAACAAAAAATTGGGTGGTATTTTGGGGGCTGGAACGGATTAATGGCATTTCAATTAATTTCAATGGGGAAAATAGATTTGATATACGAGCAAATTGAGTTACGAGCTCGGTCATGGAACGAATTAAACTCGTAAGTCAAGGTTCCACTGTATATATATATATATATATATATATATATATATATATATATATATATATAAATATATAAATATATATGTATATATATATATATATATATATATATATATATATATATATATATATATATATATATATATATATATAATGCATTTCATGAAATACATTAGTCAATTATCCATATTATATAATCTACTAGGTACACTCTGTACATTTTTTGTTTACAGTTTAGATTCTTTTTTTATATTCTGTATCATATCTTTGCTTCCAAAACATATGCTAG
>JAXIVD010004196.1:35000-38082 GCA_036785275.1 Cancer borealis | reverse complement strand
AGTTTATTTTATATTATTATTATTATTTCTTTTTTGGGGGATAATATGGAGATAATATTAGTGCATTAATCTTTTAACTTTTTTTTTTTTGGGGGTGGGGGGCACAGGGAGAGGAGGAGGAAGATTGCTGCGGCTGGTAGGTGCCTAGACGGCAAAACTGAAATATATCTCTTCCTGCAGGGACAATTGAGATCAACTTAACCTATAAATTTTGAGACACTGCATGACTATTTACATCTGGATAGGATATAACGCTTTTACATTGCTAACGCCATAATAGTTAGCCTTTTAAAGTACATGTACTACATGTATGATTCAGGGGCTGAGAAATTTACCCTACAAAGATAGGTTAAAACGTCTTAATCTCCACTCTCTAGAGAGAAGGAAGGCAAGAGGGAATATGATTGAGGTTCTCAAATGGGTAGAAGGAATTAATAAGGGAAACATTAATCAGGTTTTAGAATTTAATAGCCAGGATAGGACACGTGGAAATGGGTACAAACTAGAAAAAACCTAGATTCAGGACAGACATAGGTAGATATTGGTTTACTAATAGAGTTGTGAACGATTGGAATAGGCTGGATAGACACGTAGTAAGTGCTGAGTCAATAGGTAGCTTTAAAAGACGGTTGGATGAGAGTATGGATAGGGATGACAGGTGGGATGGCTAAATATTGGATTATTCCAAGGGTGGGGGATAAGGAACTGCCCCGTGTAGGTCGTGTATAAACCTTAGAATACTATTAATTATACAAAATAAACACAAAAAAATAACAAATTCAATGAACCCAACGCTATGCAGAAGTAAGGTAAAGTATTGCCGAAAATTGCAAAAAATACATTAACATTACCATATATAAACAAACATCAAAATACATATAATTAGTTAATAACGCAAGTAATTAATGATAATAGGAAATTCTATATTTTTTATTTTACCTTGCCTGTTAATTATAAGGCTGAGGATAGCAAGGTAAGGCGAGGAATTATTAAAATGTCCTCTAGATGGTAGTGGTCTGTATGTCGCTATGAGACAGAGATAAACAATGATAAATATTTCTAAACATAGAATAGAATACCTAACCAGCTTCAACATAGCTATTTGTCATATTCAAGTTACATTAATTTCATAAAATTATATTTATTTTACTACAAAATATAGAAAAATGTAAATAAACAACAATAACGACATTAAACCACTATAAACCATTGAATAATATATAAAAAACATATTTAAGCACAACACAAACCATAAACAAACCAAAAAAAAAGTCAAAACTGAAAAAAACGATAAAAATACCAATATTTTCACATACTCAATACACCATGATTAAACATAAACAAACCTTATAGCACCCTAAATTAAGATATATTAATATTAAACAAACCGTAAACAATCCATGGAACACAAAAAAACTTACAAAATAAGTCCTAAATACTAAAAAAAAAAAAAAAAAGGTGAGGCCGTTGCAAAAGCAATCTCCCCGACCACCAAATTACTAAACTGAACAGGTCACAAGAAGAAGAGGAAGAAGAGGAAATCAAAACACCTAACCAACACCTGGTAAGAATTACGGCCCAATTATTACCCTTTACACCTACAATTCTCATCTTTTCCCGCGCTCTTCACACCCTATATAATAGCATGAATAACCAGGATGAACTAGACGTCCATAGATGGTTAAATAGCGTTGAAATAAGTGAGTTTAAATATTGCCTCATCAAAATGGCTGCCATTATTATTATTATTATTGTGTATTTGTTACACATATGATGGAATGGTGTTATTTATGGCTAAGTTTCCTATTTAGTTATGGTGGTGTGTTAATTACGGGTGTTGTGGTTTGATTAATGTTGTGAACGGGGGTGAAGCTGTGTAGGGGATGACAACGGGGTACGGCTGCCGTATCTGTAAGCACTTCGTTTTATATTTGATTACCCATAAGTAAGATACATGCCGTATCTATAGGCAAGCACTTACAGATACGGCTGCCGTATCTGTAAGCACTTTGTTTTATATTTGATTGCCCCAAAGTTAGGCACGTGCCGTATCTATAGGGGAGCACTTACAGGTACTGCCGTATCTGTAAACACTGTTTTATATTTGATTACCCCAAACTTAGGCACATGCCGTATCTATAGGCGAGCGCTTACAGGTACGGCTACCGTATCTGTAAGCATTGCCTTATTATTATTGATATTTTTTTGACTGAACACCACCCACGCCCACGCCAACCCCACCCACGCCAACTCCACCCACGCCAACTCCACCCACGCCAACTCCACCCACGCCCACGCTAACCACACCCACGCCAACCCCATCCCATTGGGGTAATTATATAAAAATTGTCCCACAGGAAGGTTAATTAAGGTAAGTTTAGTAATTAAATAATTCTGAGGTTAGTGGAAGGTTAATTGGGCTAATTATATTCCTATTTTGAGCACAGAAAGGTTAATTAATGTTGATTTGGGTAATAATATTCCTTTTTTTTGGCATGAGAAAGTTAATTATGTAATTCTGTGGTTAGGGGAAAGTTAATTGGGGTAATTATTTACTTTTTTGGGGCTTGAAAAAGATTAATTAAGGTTTGTTTAGGTAATTATATAATTCTGCGGCTACAGAAAGGTTAATGGGGTAATTATATATTATTTGGGTCACGGGAAGGTTAATTAATGTTGATTTGGGTAAATAATCAATGATGTTACTAATAACTCTCACCAAAAAAAATACAATATCCATAATTATAATCCATAAATGTAATTGTTAAGCTAAACTATAATTTATTTTGTGTGTGGGTTTGTATAGATTAATATTATAAATAAAAAGTTAAGTGCTTAGAGATACGGCAGTCATTGGCTATTGGTACGGCGGAAGCCTAAATCATGGACTCTCTTGCCGATGAAACAACGGAAGTAAGTTGAGTTGCCAAGTTATAGTAACTCAGTTTGATTGACGCCAGTGTCCAGGGAGCATTTCCCTTACCTTACCTTAGCCTTAGTCTAGCTAATCTAAATTAATAACTGGAATTATTCTAAATTTGCAATTAAAATTGGCTTTATTTTCCAACTAACAGTAGGAATA
>JAXIVD010004196.1:20000-32500 GCA_036785275.1 Cancer borealis | reverse complement strand
ATGGGTCAGTGATGAGGGTACAAGAAGAGCCTTACACTGTGGGCGAAGCTAGGATCCATGTGCATCATGTGCGTGATTTACTCAAGCCTTTGGATCCTGTGTACACGTTCAACGGCATTGACTGTGTCTTTGTCCTTGCATACAGTCACGCACAGAGACATTCTGGGGATCATGTACGTATATGTGTGCATGTGTGTGTGTATGTGTGTGTGTCTGTCTGTCTGTCTCTAAATCTAATGTATATTATCCAATTTGCTTTTGAAATAATCATGAATAATTGTTGCATTTAATCACTTCTGCATCAAGTTTATTTATATTTATTCTAACTGTTCCATGCGTCTATACTTCTATGTGGAAAGCTATATTTCTTTGTGTTATTCAAGCATGTTCCCTTTTTTTAATTTGTTCTTGTGGCCTCTTGTATAAACAGCTTCTTCCTTTGATAGTCTATTCATATCTGTTTGATCCATTCCATTGAACAGTTTGTATACACCATACTTACTATATTGTTCATGGTCATATTATTATTATTATTATTATTATTTAGGTGTTATTTTCCTTCTCTCTATATAAGGGGACCGGGTGGGTGTGTGGTGCAGTGCTCGGCTTGTGAGCTAAAGGTTGTGAGTTTGATCCCGGCTCACGGCACCTTTTTAGTTATTATTATTATTATTTTTTTTTTTTAAATTTAGTGAGAGGGGAAGCACTACCTTGTAAACCTATGGCCTAGAGATGCCTTTTAATCCTTCTCTCTGCAACAAGTACATCCTTGAGTTTAATTGTTTATATACAACCTATCTTAATTGTTCATATGTTCAATGGAATATATTGTATTATTATTGTTATTATTATTTATCTTACAGGTTGAGTTGACGTCTTTGAGCAACATTTTCATTGACACAAGTTGACAAAACCTCTGGGAGAGAAGAAAAAAATGCATCACGTAAGTACTAGATATAATTCCTTCTAAAATCTCGTTTAAATGATTCTATACAACCTAACAGTCAACTCCTAGAATTCATGTACGTATTGACTCCTAGAATTTATGTAAGCCTTTCATGTTTAGTAAGCAATATCTACCTTAAAAATTCTTACTGCAGGAAGGAAGGAGGGGGAGGGAGGAAGAAAGGAATAATCATTAAATTTACATCTTGAGAACACAATGAGAATGACTTCTAATTACTTTCCAGCTGTGAACAAGTGAAGAGAGAATGTCATTATGGCAACGGGGAAGGATTTCACAGCCAACACTTGTCTCACTTGTCCTCATCTGCTTCATCAATGTGGTTCTACTGAATACAGATGAGGTGAGGGAGGAAAGGAAGGGAAGGGAAGGTGTGTATGGAGAATGAGGAGAGGAAGGGAAGGGAACGGGAGGGGGATAAGATCATGAAAGGTGTGTAGAGAGAATGAGGAGAGAGATGGGAGAATGGATAAGATAATGAAAAGAGTGCAGAGAGAATAGTAATAATTTAAGGTCCGTTTTCTTTTTCTACTCCTTTCCTCTCCCACTCTGTGACATTAGCTGTGTACTGAAAGGGAGGTGTGTGTGTGTGTGTGCGCATGTGTGCATCCATATACTAAAATACAATGTTGTTCTTTCAGGGTTCAGTCCCCCACACGGCCTCCTACCTGAGGCTGTGTGTGTTGTCCCGGGCTCACGGCCACCTGTCTCAGGTGTGTGGAACATGATGATCAAGATTGGACTGCAGCAGGTGCAGGTATAATAATAATAATTAATAATAATGTATGGTTTTATTATGAAGAAAGTTGTATAATATAGATACACAGGTAGATGTCATCACTACTTATTCTTTACCAACAGGATGTCACCCAGAGGAGACAGGATGGTGTCTACAGGATATTAACGAACCAGTCAAGACCAACCATAGGATCCAGGAGAACCATACAACCCAGGATATTAACGAACCATAGGATCAAGATGAACCAGTCAAGACGAACCATAGGATCCAGGATGTTAACGAACCAGTCAAGACTCACCATAGACACACACACACACACACACACACACACATATATATATATATATATATATATATATATATATATATATATAT
Source organism: Cancer borealis (assembly GCA_036785275.1). Taxonomy (NCBI): domain Eukaryota; kingdom Metazoa; phylum Arthropoda; class Malacostraca; order Decapoda; family Cancridae; genus Cancer; species Cancer borealis. The sequence continues at coordinate 30,422 of JAXIVD010004196.1, read as the reverse complement.
ATATATATATATATATATATATATATATATATATATATATATACCACAGACCCACAGGAGTCTATACGATGAATACCGGACAGCTGAAAATAATAATAATAATAATAATAATAGCATAGCATAGCAGAGTAGTAGGAACAAAAACCTTGATTAATACTTTATTCATTTCTGTATTTTTATAGATTATTTAGAACCAATTTTATTTTATTCTATTATTTATATATATATTATATATTTCAGGGAAGAAGGAAGAGGAGGAAGGAGAGAGTGAGAAGAAGTTGGAGGAGGAGGAGGAGGAGGAGGTGGGTGGAGTGAGGGTGGATGGTCTGCTTCGAGGGTAATATCCATTTACTCCACGCGTTCAAAGACTCAAATTACTCCAAGAAGTCACACTCAAACTCACGTAAATATATATCTGTCGTGTATTCATTCTATCTATAAGTAATGATAATATAGTAATCTCTCTCTCTCTCTCTCTCTCTCTCTCTCTCTCTCTCTCTCTCTCTCTCTCTCTCTCTCTCTCTCTCTCTCTCTCTCTCTCTCTCTCTCTCTCTCTCTCTGTATGTCTGTATGTCTGTACACATATACACACATCTATAAGCTGAGAGGTGAATAAATGTCAATAATTCTTCACCTATCTATCTGTCTCTCTGTCTGTCTGTCTGTTGAGGTAATTAATCACATTTACATACTTCTAAATTAACAAATCAAGTATTAATTAAAGTGATTTCCTTAGAGTTGGCAGGGACAGGGACAGGGGCAGGGGAAGGGGAAGGGGAAGGATGTCAAGTAGGGGAGCTATGGAGGTTCCTGTCCCTTGCTACAGAAGGAAGAAGAATTAATTGCATTACATTTTGTAGGGATTCCCAGGTGAGTCTCCTGTGTGTGTGTGTGTGTGTGTGTGTGTGTGTCAGTCTTCCTGGTACAGTCTTATGGACATATCTGAATTAATTGAATCAGTTTTCTTCACCTTCTTATCAATTTTCTGCCATATTTGTATAACTGATAGTGATTTTTTGATGAATATGATTGTATTTGAAACCTTAATGGGTGATGTGCATTACTTTAGTTGTATTTACTTGTGTCAGTGTTTGGTGCTGGCTGTTTACGGTATTCCTTCCTTCACGGCCGAGCCTCAAGGGTTCCCGTGTGGAGGGAACGGAAGGAGAATTGCTGGACCCGAGGTGACGTCAACCCTTCCTAACCTAACCCAACCTAACCTAACCTAACCTCATGTAAAGCTTAAGTCAGACCTTTGTGGTAGTGTTCCAAGGTCACCGAGGAATGGTGACCTCTCTTGACTGGCGACCTATGACCCCGCCTGACCCTTCCGTCCACGGCCCTGGATGACACTTTGAGGTTATGGCATGTGGATAGAAGAGACAAGTGTGTGTGTGCGTGTGTGTGTGTGTGTAATTTCTGTTTTTAATTTTTATTTATGGGTGTTGTTTAATTTTTTTTTTTTTTTTTTTTTCCATTATTCGTTGAAGTTTATTTAATTGTTTTTTTGAACAATTCTTTTCTTTAAGCCCAAAATGTGTTCTTTTTATTTTATTTTATTTTTTTTAATTCCTCCAATGATTATAAATTTCTGAAAAGTATATATAATTCTAAGCATTTTTTTTTTTTTTTATAAGTCACTTTATGTATATTGAAAAACTGGTCAAGTGTTAGAATTTTGACTTCATTTTGAAACACCATAACTATAACTATTAGAACAGACACACATTAATTATAAAACACACATTATATCATGTCAATACAATATTCAAGAGTACAATAGAACAGCTGATATAATACCTAATTATAATAGACCTAATTAATTATAGACCAGTGTCATTAACCAACCTAATGAACAGAACACTTAGCAAGAGGAGGAATATTAACAGATAGACAATTTGGATTCAGAACAGGAAGAACATATATTACCACAGTAGCGTTCAACATTGTGTGATTAACTGGCTTTACGCGCCAACATTCTTAACCATTCTTTGTAGCGTACGAAGGGTAAAAATTATTAGTACGCAGAGCCGTCACACATTATACGCGTCATACAAGGCAGCGTAGCAGTTGAAAAGATTATGAGGATAGAGTTGAAGAAGGAAATCATTGAAAAACATAACAGAAGAGTGTGTGTAATGGACTTAACAACACAATTATACCAAGAATTTTAGGGGATTACGACGGATTGATTATATTTCAATTAATCTTAGTCGGAAAAATTTATCCGTAAGACGAGTTAATCTGAAAATGAGGTCTGTCTTGGCACAATCAAATCAAACTCAATGTATTAATGTATTATGTTATAACTTAATTTTGAAAGCCTTATACTATAACTATTGTATTATAAAGCGACTATCAGACACACACTCACTATAAGACATGTATTATATTATAACTTAATAATTATGAAGCACTTTCAAAACTATTACATTATAAACCAAAGAGTACACACACACTCACTATAATGATAATAATAATTTAATTCCACCTGAAGTCATAAGAAATCATTATATAACATTTATTACATTATAACTTAATTTTAAAACACTTTAATTAATGCATTATAAAGCTAAGTTAGTCTCATTATAACACATTAATTACACAATGAATGAGGTTACAGGTGTTTAATGTGACTAATTGATATAAACACAACCTTACCTATGAGTAATTAGCAAGTGATTAGTGTTTGTATTCACCTGAGTACTGAGTGAAGGTGTGGAACTAATTAACTTAACTAATTAATTATTATATTACCTGCTTGCTAGGCTGAGGGAGGGGGAGGGAAGTAAGATGTGCTGGGGGAGGGAGGTAAGGTGTGACAGACTGACAGAGCGAGCAAGGCAGACAGACAGACAGACAGACAGGCAGCAATATTAAACCTAACTCACTCTGACGTCACTGAATTCTTGATTTATAATTTGTTGATCTATTTTAACGTCTCCTACACCATTGGACTAGAGGAAATGTATATATAGTTATTTATTTATACATATTTATATATATTTATACATATTTATTTGTGTGTACATATATTGAACCATACATAACTCTCTCACACACACACACACACACACACACACACACACATACACATACACCTCTTCATTCCTCCTATATTCTCTCCCTGTGTGTAAATATTGTTTCGTTGGTACAGAGAGGAGCGAGGGAAAGTCAAGCAGTGTGTTGGTGGCCGTGATGCAGGAACACAGGCGATGGAGGCGAGACTTGAGCGTGAAAATGCTACATAAATTATTAAATCACAGGCGATACGAGAAACTTTTTGCCCCATATAGCCCCGTCAAGTCTCGTCAAGCCCCGGAAAACATTTTAAAAGCCTAAATATTAAGCTAAGTCTGTTCCTAGCATCTCAAATTGTAACTTTTTCCTCCTTACTCATTCCTAGCCATTTCATTCCTATCCATTCCTACCCATTTCATTCCCATCCATTCCATTCCTACCCATTTCATTCTTATCCATTCCATTCCAACCCATTTCTACTTCATCTTAACCCATTCCGACCAGTGTTCCGGCCTTGCCCCGTCCCATCTTGCCCCGCCTTGCCTTGTGTGTGTGTGTGTGTGTGTGTGTGTGTGTGTGTGCCCCGCCCCGCCCCGCCCCGCACTCAACACCCACTGATTTCCGGCCACGCGTAATCCACCAGCTTTTAACGACCACCACACAACTGATACCACGTCACCTCAACACCATGTCATCTGGTATTATTAAACACATGCGTTGTGTAATGTATTAACTGTACTATATTCACTTGTAAGGATGTGAAAGTCATATAATAAACAGTGTTAGGGTATGCGGACGCTTGTATGCTTATGTAATGTGTATGATATAAGGTAGTGTTTAGATGAGGGCAGGATGCAGACAGGCGGTGCGCTCTGCGGGGCAGGGCAGGCAGGCAGTCACCCCAAATTTCTCAGTAACCTCACTTGCCCAACGGACTCGTATAACCCCGCCAGACATATCCACAGATAGATATGATGATAAAATCTCATGAAAAGATAAAGATACGTGGATATAATCATGTATAACTTATATGCAGACCGTTTTGTGAAGCTGAAATCATCTCTTTAGTCAGTCGTTTTTCCAAAATCTCATTTTTTCAAAGGACTCGCACAAGCACGCGAGTCATACCAACAGATAGATATGATGCTAAAACTTTATGAAAAGTTAAAGATATATAGATATAATGCTGTATAGCTTAATTATAGGCCATTTTATGAAGCCAAAATCAACCTTTCCGTCAGTTTTCCTCATATTTCTGGCTTATTTTGAACTGATTCATTGCCCCAGTACACCAAAAAGTTGCGTTTTGTCATGATGTATATGTTTCAAGTCATTAAACTTAAGTTCCTAATGGTAAACAAGAGATATTCCACATTTTGTTAGTTGGAAGTGGGAGTAGGGAGGTAGAGGAACTGACGGGGAGGGGTAAGCGAATGGGGGGCTGAGAGGGGGAGTAGGGGCAGGGATGCAGTGACGGGGTGGGGTAAGAAAATGGGGGGCTGAGAGGGGGAGTAGGGGCGGGGTGGGGTAAGAAAATGGGGGGCTGAGAGGGGGAGTAGGGGCAGGGATGCAGTGACGTGGTGGGGTAAGAAAATGGGGGGCTGAGAGGGGGAGTAGGGGGTGGGATGCAGTGACGGGGTGGGGTAAGAAAATGGGGGGCTGAGAGGGGGAGTAGTGGCAGGGATGCAGTGACGGGGTGGGGTAAGAAAATGGGGGGCTGAGAGGGGGAGTAGGGGCTGGGATGCAGTGACGGGGTGGGGTAAGAAAATGGGGGGCTGAGAGGGGGAGTAGGGGCAGGGATGCAGTGACGGGGTGGGGTAAGCAAATGGGGGGCTGAGAGGGGGAGTAGGGGTTGCGAAGGAGTGACAGGGTGGGGTAAGCAATTGGGGGGTGAGAGGGAGAGTAGGGGTAGGGATGGAGTGACAGGGTGGGGGGGAGACAGATCTTCTTATCATCATTCGTCATAATATTTGTTTTGTTATTAATTTCTCATCAACGACTCTGTTTTAAGACAATTTACAGGAATACTTGTATGTGTATCTATTTAATATATTGCCATGAATTATAATTTTATCATATGAATTGTCTTTATTTCTTCGATATTTTAAATTTATCTAAATTGGACGTGTGTTTAAATGTTTCGACTTAACCATAATGAAATTGAAAAACAAACTGTATCTTTCAAGGCCAATAATTGCAAAGTTAATTACATTACAGTAATACATTATAACAATACACATATAATGATCACCTCCATTTATATATCAAAGTGTTTAATAAGGCTGTGTAAGGTTTTGTGAACAGTCCTAACAGAAACAATTTACTGATTCACTTGTCAGTTGCATATTTTTACTAATGTTCGCTTTGATCGATAAGAAAATATACTTATTTCTATCGTAACATACAACTTTAACAGCTATATACCAATTCATTGTCTTTCAAAAATTACTGTCAATTAGTAGTAAATAATTAATTGAATAGAAACATGTATAGTTATAATGAGATTAGTGTATGTTTTCCATCTGATCGACAGTAAAGCAACAAATTAACATCCCACAACTGTCACTCAATCCATCACCTAAAGCTTAGACTTGGACTTGGACTTGGGTTGGTGTCACTTAATATATATATATATATATATATATATATATATATATATATATATATATATATATACATATATATATATATATATATATATATATATATATATATATATATACATATATATATATAAACAACACTGAATCACACAGGAATAAAAATAAAATTGTTCTCGCCGAGGCGAGACACGGGACTGATGCTCGGAGTTAATGAGGGAGACGCAACAAAACGCCTTTATTCTTAGCTAATATCAATGATTAATACTTCCTAATACATCTTAATAACACTTCATATTTATCTACATCCATTTCCATACTTTTAAAACGCATAACAATCCATTTTATATACAAATGTTCTCTTGACTGTGACGGCAAGACGGCGCACCAACGGCACCACCACCATCACCACCATCATTTCACACCCTTGACACAGCCTCGCGCTCCCCTGTACAACAACAAGAAACAACGACAACAACTACAGGAAAACAACAAGAAACAACGACAAGAACAAGACGAAAACAACAAGAAAAGAAAGACATCAACTAGAAGAGTGAGTGAAACGTTCTGTATAGTAATGTTCAGGTTGCATCTTTTTGCTGGTGATTATATCTTAAAAGTAATCGTTTTTTGACCATTTTTTTCACTGAGCTTATTGGATTTATAATGTTGTATTGATATCAATGTAGATTGTGTGTTAATTTGAAGCATTTAGTATTATTATTATGTACGTTTATTCAAAGACAAAATAATATTTTAAGATCGTTAAGTTTTGAATTGTATACAAATCACGTCTCAGTATATTTCTTTACGTAGACAGCTTTGTGTATCAATATCTTTACATTCTTATAATCTAATTAAGTTTTTTTATCGTCCTAGACTCGATCTTAGCGTGTATATTGATTGATTATTAAGATATTAATGAAAGTATTTACAAACGTTGAGAGCCTAGAGTGACGTCACCATTAGCAATGACATCATTTCACTTTTATTAATATTTTTCTCGCCTCTTCTACACTCCAGAATCACTCTTATCTCCTTTCAGTGTACTGTGTATTAATATTATCAATAGTTTATGTTGAAAAATCAAGAAGTAATCAATTAATATAGATTTTGAAGAACTCTTTCCACACTGTGTGACGTCATGAAGCCAGCTGCCTGCGAGTGTATGTGTGTGTGAGTGTGTGTGTGTGTGTGTGTGTGTGTGTATGTGTGTGTGTGTGTGTGTGTGTGACGTCAGAATGCGTCTCGTGGAAATATTTAAGCTCTCCTCCTCCTTAAACTACTAATCTTCTTTCTCCTCCTCCAATTAATTGTATTTAGCGCGCGTGTGTGTGTGTGTGTGTGTGTGTATGTGTGTGTGCGTGTGCGTGGGCGGATGCGCGCGTGGGTGGGCTTGGACATTCGCCTGGACTCACTCTCAGTGGTCAGTCAGTTCCCGGCGGGCCTTGTAAACGGTACTTGGTAGTGTTTGTGTGTGTGTGTCATAGCCGAGCCTCCATGATCAAGCCACCTTCCTACCTGCTGTCTGAGGTGTATCGTGAGTGTTAATTCCTTTTATAATGTATGTATCATTTATATATATGTGTATGTATATATGTGTGTTGGAAGGATTTTTGCCTGTCGCTGCATGTCGGGTATGACGTCATCCACTCGGAGGGTGAGTCATTCACTTGTTAGCTTATTTTGTATTTATATCTGTAGCTTATATGTCTATGTATGTGTGTGTATATATGTGTGTGTGTGTGTGTGTGTGTGTGTGTGTGTATATATATGTGTGTGTGTGTGTGTGTGTGTGTGTGTGTGATTGATGGTGTTAGAATTAAGGATATTTAAGTATTGAGTGGGCGGTGGAGAGGGGTGGAGGGAGGGTGAATCATTCACCCGTTACCTTTTTTTTTTTTTTTTATCTGTAGCTTATATATTTATATATATGTCTATGTGTGTGTGTGTCTGTGTCTGTGTGTGTGTGTGTGTGTGTGTGTGTGTGTGTGTGTGTGTGTGTGTGTGTGTGTGTGTGTGTGTGTGTGTGTGTGTGTGTGTGTGTGTGATGGTGTTAGAAGGAAGGATATTTAAGTATTGAGTGGGCGGTGAAGGAGAGTGTACGTGTCTTCTCAGGGCTGCCAACGCTGAACACATGACAAAGCTACCTCGTGTATTACTCTACACCTGACGCTTAATTAACTTCATATTAACACCCACATACACCTCGCATACCACACTTACTCCAGTAAGTCGTCCAACATATTATTCAGTTCTTCCTGCCAACCTACGTAGCACTATTTAACTCCCCATAAGATGACAGAGTTCCATGGCACACTGGGGCGTTCATAAGGTTGATACTCTTTGTATTATCATAGGATTTCAACCCCAATGTGTGGAACGAACGGAAGGGAAGGGGTGTCTTAAGAGAGGATACTGGATTTCCCTCTTCATTCATTTCTTTTTTTTATGTATCGGCTTCGTTGTCCAATATATATATTTTTTCGTTGCTAGTATCATCGCCTCGTTTCGTTCAAGGTAGTCAGGTTTAGTTGTGGTGTTCTGTGGTGGTAAACGCAAACCACACACTACAACCACCCTAATCTCACCCTAATACTACTACACCATAAGGTCTAAAAAGACGTAAGGTAAGGATAAGTGTGGTACGCCTTTATTCCTTCGTTTCAGTTGTAGAAGCTCCCGTCAGTGTTACCAACTCAACGGCGAAAAATCTTTATGGGCAGAAATATAAAAAGATGGATTTTCTTTTCCACATTGGTGTCAATTAAAATCTTTTATTAGACTCCTATACCCTGTGGGCTCACCATCCCATGTGTGAGTGTGTGTGTGTGTGTGTGTGTGTGTGTGTGTGTGTGTGTGTGTGTGTGTGTGGCTACCGTGAACGTGCCTTGGGAAGCAGATGCGTTGGTTACACTGTAGGCAAGGCAAGACCAGGCAGATGCACACACACACACACACACACACACATACACACACACACACACACACACACACACACACACTGTTGAGTCGAGTCGAGATGGCTAAAGGTTGACAAGTGAACGCGCCTCCAGTGATTTCACGGAGTGGATAGGCGGCTGTGTTGTGACGGCAGCAACACACACACACACACACACTCCTGTTAGATGTAGCGCATCGCGGCTCGCAAATGAATTATGGATGAGTATGATAGTGGTATTTTACTTTTTATACTGGTGTGTGTGTGTGTGTGTGTGTGTTCTGACAGCTGGTTGAGAGAGGGAGTCACTAACGTGATCTGTGTAATGAGAGAGAGAGAGTGGTTGATTTAATTAGTCACCCCCCTCCCCCCCACTGCCTCACTCGTCCTGTGGTTAATTAATGGGGAGAAAGGTGGAGGGGGTGCGGTATACAGGTAATTGTGGTTTTAGGTCATCTGTAATTAGGCGGGGGACACTCAGGTAAGGGAGGAGGAGGAGGAGGAAGAATAATATGGAAGAAAAAAAATAGTGATACAAACACACTTAAAATAACATTAATATACCCAAACAAATGATATAAACAAGAATAACTGAAAATAACAAATTAAACTTCATCAAAATTCCGTGACATAACCGGGACATATGTTTAGTATTTTGCTAATTTTTCTGGTTTCCTGCGGCGGTAATAAGGTCTGGATATGTCTTGGGAGACGAATTTCAGCTTGCAAACCGAATTCCCTTGAAAAACACCCAAAAAAAGGAGATATGGCGGCCCAGAGAGATTAAATAGTTACTTATTTGAGTAAGATATACTGATTCCCACCTTAATTTGGGAAATGACGCCACCTTAGTTGAAAAATAGTGCGTTAAATACACAAATGGAATAATATTGTACGGTACCGAACCAAACATAACCTAACATAACATTACCTAACTTAATCTAAACATAACCTAACAAATGTTGTATCCTCATAGTGCTGGCTTATAGATACGACATGTACCTGAGTTTTGGGTAAAAATCTTGTATAACCAAGCCTAGCCGAACTAAACCGTAGCTAACCTAACCTAATCGACCCGAGAGGTTGCGGGCTCGATCCCCGCGCCGGGTAGAAGACATATGGACCAAGTCTCTTCTAAGTGTGTGGTCCCTGTTCACCAAACAGTAATGAGGTACCTGATCTCAGACGGGGTTTGTGACCCGCTTTCAGGGGGAGAAAACAAATCTCCCATAAATAAAAATATATGGCAGTGACCCTTATCACTGTTCGGGCCACTGTTAAACAGAGGTTGTCGGCGCCTTATACGGCAGCCATTCTTGGGTTGGGCTTTCAGATAGGTGACATCTAAGGATGATACCTTTAGCTCACAAAAATGCCCGATGTAATACTTTCTATTTGTCAGTTTCCAGGTGTTCAAGATACGAGTTTAGTACATTGAATCAACAGTGTTTAATAATGAATATGTAGATGTTAGAAGCTATCATATAACAATGACAATTAGAAAACATTTACATGAACACAAGCCATTTTCTTTCGTAGCCACACGCCATTCTGGTGAAGATGTAAAAAATTAACAAATAAAATAACTTTGTTAGCATAACCTTCCCAGAGCTGCAGTTCAATAAGTCTAACCAAAACTAACCTAACCAAACTAAATCTAACGTAGCCTAACCAAACAAAACCTAACTTAACGTAACCTAGAATAAATCATATTTTTTTCAGTAATTCAGCGGCATAACTGTTTGAGGTGATCTTAACAAGTTTCTGAGGTTGAATTTGCAGTAGGTAAGGAGAATATCAAATAGGTCATCTTAGGAATCTTTACCGGTGATAGGTAATAGGTCTGTAGACTACACATTA
>JAXIVD010004196.1:2500-10000 GCA_036785275.1 Cancer borealis | reverse complement strand
GTGAGTCAATAGGTAGCTTTAAAAGACGGTTGGATGAGAGTATGGATAGGGATGACAGGTGGGATGGCTAAATATTGGATTATTCCAAGGGTGGGGGACAAGGAACTGCCTCGTGTAGGTCATAATTTCTTATATTCTTAATAATATTGGTGTAATTTCCAATATGAATATACGTGTCATTTATACAAGTTATAATTAATATGCCGAGGACTTTTACTATTAGGGATCACGAATAGAATATCTTTTTCATTTTGCCGGACGGACAGGTAGGAGTAGGAAGAGGAGTTAATTAGACCCCACCTAGATTATGCAGCTCAATTTTGGTCCCCTTATTATAGGAAGGATATAGGCTCCTTGGAGGCAGTTCAGAGAAGAATGACCAAGATATTTCAGGGGCTGAGAAATGTACCCTACAAAGATAGGTTAAAACGTCTTAATCTCCACTCCCTAGAGAGGAAGGAAGGCAAGATTAGAATATCTTATTAATGTATTTCTATCTTATTAATGTATTTCTACTGCTCTCCACCCCAGGAAGACTACGAGGAAAGATACTTCTCGGCTGCCATCTCTCCACCCCAGGAAGACTACGAGGAAAGATACTTCTCGGCTGCCATCTCTCCACCCCAGGAAGACTACGAGGAAAGATACTTCTCGGCTGCCAGTCTCCACCCCAGGAAGACTACAAGGAAAGATACTTCTCGGCTGCCAGTCTCTACACCCCAGGAAGACTACGAGGAAAGATACTTCTCGGCTGCCCTGTCTGTATTTTCTAAGGAGTCGGGTAGGGAACTGGAGCCAGTACAGAACTTTAGGGGACAAGAGATTGATAAATTAAGCGAAATAGCCATTAGTAGGGAAGTAGTTAGCAAGGAAATAGACTTTAAAAGACTAAATCTCCAGGGCCGGACGACATTTTTCCGAGGATTCTTAGGGAATGTAGAGAAGAACTTGTTGAACCCATTGCGATGAATTTTTAGAGAATCACTAGACACAGGAGTAGTTCCTAGGCTATGGAGGCAGGCAAATGTAGTTCCTATATTCAAGAAAGGAGATAAGTGACTTAGAGACAGGAATAAACAGTGATATCAGTAAATTTGCCGGTGACACAAAGATAGGAAGACGGGTAAAGAATTTAGATGATTCACTAACAGAGTCGTGAATGATTGGAATAGGCTGGGTAGAAGCGTACGTAAGTGGTGAGTCAATAGGTAGCTTTAAAAGACGGTTGGATGAGAGTATGGATAGGGATGACAGGTGGGATGGCTAAATATTGGATTATTCCAAGGGTGGGGGACAAGGAACTGCCTCGTGTAGGTCATAATTTCTTATATTCTTAATAATATTGGTGTAATTTCCAATATGAATATACGTGTCATTTATACAAGTTATAATTAATATGCCGAGGACTTTTACTATTAGGGATCACGAATAGAATATCTTTTCATTTTGCCGGACGGACAGGTAGGAGTAGGAAGAGGAGTTAATTAGACCCCACCTAGATTATGCAGCTCAATTTTGGTCCCCTTATTATAGGAAGGATATAGGCTCCTTGGAGGCAGTTCAGAGAAGAATGACCAAGATATTTCAGGGGCTGAGAAATGTACCCTACAAAGATAGGTTAAAACGTCTTAATCTCCACTCCCTAGAGAGGAAGGAAGGCAAGATTAGAATATCTTATTAATGTATTTCTATCTTATTAATGTATTTCTACTGCTCTCCACCCCAGGAAGACTACGAGGAAAGATACTTCTCGGCTGCCATCTCTCCACCCCAGGAAGACTACGAGGAAAGATACTTCTCGGCTGCCATCTCTCCACCCCAGGAAGACTACGAGGAAAGATACTTCTCGGCTGCCAGTCTCCACCCCAGGAAGACTACAAGGAAAGATACTTCTCGGCTGCCAGTCTCTACACCCCAGGAAGACTACGAGGAAAGATACTTCTCGGCTGCCCTGTCTGTATTTTCTAAGGAGTCGGGTAGGGAACTGGAGCCAGTACAGAACTTTAGGGGACAAGAGATTGATAAATTAAGCGAAATAGCCATTAGTAGGGAAGTAGTTAGCAAGGAAATAGACTTTAAAAGACTAAATCTCCAGGGCCGGACGACATTTTTCCGAGGATTCTTAGGGAATGTAGAGAAGAACTTGTTGAACCCATTGCGATGAATTTTTAGAGAATCACTAGACACAGGAGTAGTTCCTAGGCTATGGAGGCAGGCAAATGTAGTTCCTATATTCAAGAAAGGAGATAAGTGACTTAGAGACAGGAATAAACAGTGATATCAGTAAATTTGCCGGTGACACAAAGATAGGAAGACGGGTAAAGAATTTAGATGATTCACTAACAGAGTCGTGAATGATTGGAATAGGCTGGGTAGAAGCGTACGTAAGTGGTGAGTCAATAGGTAGCTTTAAAAGACGGTTGGATGAGAGTATGGATAGGGATGACAGGTGGGATGGCTAAATATTGGATTATTCCAAGGGTGGGGGACAAGGAACTGCCTCGTGTAGGTCATAATTTCTTATATTCTTAATAATATTGGTGTAATTTCCAATATGAATATACGTGTCATTTATACAAGTTATAATTAATATGCCGAGGACTTTTACTATTAGGGATCACGAATAGAATATCTTTTTCATTTTGCCGGACGGACAGGTAGGAGTAGGAAGAGGAGTTAATTAGACCCCACCTAGATTATGCAGCTCAATTTTGGTCCCCTTATTATAGGAAGGATATAGGCTCCTTGGAGGCAGTTCAGAGAAGAATGACCAAGATATTTCAGGGGCCGAGAAATGTACCCTACAAAGATAGGTTAAAACGTCTTAATCTCCACTCCCTAGAGAGGAAGGAAGGCAAGATTAGAATATCTTATTAATGTATTTCTATCTTATTAATGTATTTCTACTGCTCTCCACCCCAGGAAGACTACGAGGAAAGATACTTCTCGGCTGCCATCTCTCCACCCCAGGAAGACTACGAGGAAAGATACTTCTCGGCTGCCATCTCTCCACCCCAGGAAGACTACGAGGAAAGATACTTCTCGGCTGCCAGTCTCCACCCCAGGAAGACTACAAGGAAAGATACTTCTCGGCTGCCAGTCTCTACACCCCAGGAAGACTACGAGGAAAGATACTTCTCGGCTGCCCTGTCTGTATTTTCTAAGGAGTCGGGTAGGGAACTGGAGCCAGTACAGATCTTTAGGGGACAAGAGATTGATAAATTAAGCGAAATAGCCATTAGTAGGGAAGTAGTTAGCAAGGAAATAGACTTTAAAAGACTAAATCTCCAGGGCCGGACGACATTTTTCCGAGGATTCTTAGGGAATGTAGAGAAGAACTTGTTGAACCCATTGCGATGAATTTTTAGAGAATCACTAGACACAGGAGTAGTTCCTAGGCTATGGAGGCAGGCAAATGTAGTTCCTATATTCAAGAAAGGAGATAAGTGACTTAGAGACAGGAATAAACAGTGATATCAGTAAATTTGCCGGTGACACAAAGATAGGAAGACGGGTAAAGAATTTAGATGATTCACTAACAGAGTTGTGGATGATTGGAATAGGCTGGGTAGAAGCGTACGTAAGTGGTGAGTCAATAGGTAGCTTTAAAAGACGGTTGGATGAGAGTATGGATAGGGATGACAGGTGGGATGGCTAAATATTGGATTATTCCAAGGGTGGGGGACAAGGAACTGCCTCGTGTAGGTCATAATTTCTTATATTCTTAATAATATTGGTGTAATTTCCAATATGAATGTACGTGTCATTTATACGAGTTATAATTAATATGCCGAGGACTTTTACTATTAGGGATCACGAGTAGAATATCTTTTTCATGGAATATAGACGCGGTAAGGTAGACATAACTATTTAGATTTTGCCGGACGGACAGGTAGGAGTAGGAAGAGGAGTTAATTAGACCCCACCTAGATTATGCAGCTCAATTTTGGTCCCCTTATTATAGGAAGGATATAGGCTCCTTGGAGGCAGTTCAGAGAAGAATGACCCAAGATATTTCAGGGGCTGAGAAATTTACCCTACAAAGATAGGTTAAAACGTCTTAATCTCCACTCCCTAGAGAGGAAGGAAGGCAAGATTAGAATATCTTATTAATGTATTTCTATCTTATTAATGTATTTCTACTGCTCTCCACCCCAGGAAGACTACGAGGAAAAAGACTTCTCGGCTGCCAGTCTCCACCCCAGGAAGACTACGAGGAAAGATACTTCTCGGCTACCAGTCTCTCCACCCCAGGAAGACTACGAGGAAAGATACTTCTCGGCTGCCAGTCTCTCCACCCCAGGAAGACTACGAGGAAAGATACTTCTCGGCTGCCAGTCTCTACACCCCAGGAAGACTACGAGGAAAAAGACTTCTCGGCTGCCAGTCTCTCCACCCCAGGAAGAGAATTAGACACTTCCCTCCACCTGACACCATGAAGGAAGATGAACCTTGTATCTTCTTGTACTCCGCTGTGAAGGATATTTCCAAGAGTGACCTGCAGTTGAATTTTTCACCAATAAAAAGTTGTCCTGAAACCGGAGTCTATTTGTGTTTACCTTGGAGACTAGACCTATATACAATTCTCTCCTTAAACTTAGTCCTATTTGGGGGTAAATCGGGGTATTCCTGTAGTTTTGAAGAAAAAAAGATTGGAAAATAAATTGGAAAATATTTTTTTTATATATATTTTATTTATTAATTTATTTTTTTCAATGTGTTTCAAATGAAACACATTGAAAATATATTGAAAACATTAAAAACATATTGAAAAAAAAAAATTAATAAATAAAATATATATATAAAATAAATATTTTCCAATTTTTTTTCCTTATTAATTTATTTTTTTCAATATGTTTTTAATTTTTTCAATATATTTTCAATGTGTTTCAAATGAAACACATTGAAAATATATTGAAAAAATTAAAAACATATTGAAAAAAATAAATTAATAAATAAAATATATATAAAAAAAATATTTTCCAATTTATTTTCCAATCTTTTTTTCTTCAAAACTACAGGAATACCCCGATTATACCCCGAAAGAGGACTAAGTTTAAGGAGAGAATTGCATATAGGTTCGGGGTCACAGAAAAAATATTTTTTTTTCTATCTTTTATTAAAAGCTGATAAATCAGCCCAATACATGGACGTCCTCGGCCCGCCAGCGTCCTGCAGAGTGGATTCTCGGGTTGCAGTTGGACTCGTCACAAGTCCTCTAGTGTAGACGTCCAGGCTGGATGATAGACGCCGTGTATGTAGCCTTCAGATCAACGGAGACACTTCCCGAGTTGATAGGAGACGAGACATGTGTGTGTGTAGCCTTGAGATCCGTGTACACACACGTCCAGGGTTGACGGTGGACTTCAGATCCATGTAGACGCTTCCCGAGTTAGGAGACTGTGTGTAGCCTTCAGATCAACGTACACACACTTCCAGGATGGGTGATGGACTCCGTGAATATGGCCTTCAGATCCACGTACACGCTTCCCGAGTTGATAGGAGACTGTGTGTATAGCCTTCAGATCAACGTACACACACTTCCAGGGTTGATAGTGTAGCCGTCAAATCAGTGTCCTCCCACAATACTTGCTGGAAGAAGAAGAGACAAAAATTGGTAAAATATTCACTCTTTCTATCTATCACAATCCTGCCGTGAGCCGTCCAGGACGTGTTATTCCACTGGTCTCCTGACCTCTGACCTGCAGACACTACTCACCAATAACAATGAAGGACGAGTTGATATAGATATTGAATTATTAATTAGTCTGGTTAGTTCTCGAGGACAAGAGCTGAGAAAACCTTTTTGCTGCAACATTATCTTTTATTAAAAGCTGATAAATCAGCCCAATACATGGACGTCCTCGGCCCGCCAGCGTCCTGCAGAGTGGATTCTCGGGTTGCAGTTGGACTCGTCACAAGTCCTCTAGTGTAGACGTCCAGGCTGGATGATAGACGCCGTGTATGTAGCCTTCAGATCAACGGAGACACTTCCCGAGTTGATAGGAGACGAGACATGTGTGTGTGTAGCCTTGAGATCCGTGTACACACACGTCCAGGGTTGACGGTGGACTTCAGATCCATGTAGACGCTTCCCGAGTTAGGAGACTGTGTGTAGCCTTCAGATCAACGTACACACACTTCCAGGATGGGTGATGGACTCCGTGAATATGGCCTTCAGATCCACGTACACGCTTCCCGAGTTGATAGGAGACTGTGTGTATAGCCTTCAGATCAACGTACACACACTTCCAGGGTTGATAGTGTAGCCGTCAAATCAGTGTCCTCCCACAATACTTGCTGGAAGAAGAAGAGACAAAAATTGGTAAAATATTCACTCTTTCTATCTATCACAATCCTGCCGTGAGCCGTCCAGGACGTGTTATTCCACTGGTCTCCTGACCTCTGACCTGCAGACACTACTCACCAATAACAATGAAGGACGAGTTGATATAGATATTGAATTATTAATTAGTCTGGTTAGTTCTCGAGGACAAGAGCTGAGAAAACCTTTTTGCTGCAACATTATCTTTTATTAAAAGCTGATAAATCAGCCCAATACATGGACGTCCTCGGCCCGCCAGCGTCCTGCAGAGTGGATTCTCGGGTTGCAGTTGGACTCGTCACAAGTCCTCTAGTGTAGACGTCCAGGCTGGATGATAGACGCCGTGTATGTAGCCTTCAGATCAACGGAGACACTTCCCGAGTTGATAGGAGACGAGACATGTGTGTGTGTAGCCTTGAGATCCGTGTACACACACGTCCAGGGTTGACGGTGGACTTCAGATCCATGTAGACGCTTCCCGAGTTAGGAGACTGTGTGTAGCCTTCAGATCAACGTACACACACTTCCAGGATGGGTGATGGACTCCGTGAATATGGCCTTCAGATCCACGTACACGCTTCCCGAGTTGATAGGAGACTGTGTGTATAGCCTTCAGATCAACGTACACACACTTCCAGGGTTGATAGTGTAGCCGTCAAATCAGTGTCCTCCCACAATACTTGCTGGAAGAAGAAGAGACAAAAATTGGTAAAATATTCACTCTTTCTATCTATCACAATCCTGCCGTGAGCCGTCCAGGACGTGTTATTCCACTGGTCTCCTGACCTCTGACCTGCAGACACTACTCACCAATAACAATGAAGGACGAGTTGATATAGATATTGAATTATTAATTAGTCTGGTTAGTTCTCGAGGACAAGAGCTGAGAAAACCTTTTTGCTGCAACATTATCTTTTATTAAAAGCTGATAAATCAGCCCAATACATGGACGTCCTCGGCCCGCCAGCGTCCTGCAGAGTGGATTCTCGGGTTGCAGTTGGACTCGTCACAAGTCCTCTAGTGTAGACGTCCAGGCTGGATGATAGACGCCGTGTATGTAGCCTTCAGATCAACGGAGACACTTCCCGAGTTGATAGGAGACGAGACATGTGTGTGTGTAGCCTTGAGATCCGTGTACACACACGTCCAGGGTTGACGGTGGACTTCAGATCCAT
>JAXIVD010004195.1:32500-38091 GCA_036785275.1 Cancer borealis | reverse complement strand
AGCTAAGGGATAACAAAAATACGTTAAAAAAATACCTATCTATCTATTTATCTATCTATCTATCGCTCCCATCGGCCAGCCTCCCCTTTTTCACACCACGCCCTCTGTTTCAGTGTGTAAAGCATTCTGTACACGCTATGCTGTGTGTGTCACGCCACGCACCCACAGTATCCCTCCTTCTCCTCCTGCCTCCCCTTCCCCCCTACACGACTATTGGTCCCTAAACTGCATAGCCACCATAAACAACGTCAGTATCACACACCACATTGCCGCCGCAGCACACACACACACACACACACAACACACGCACACGCACACGCACACACACACACACACACACACACACACACACACACAACTAGACCACCGCAGAGCCTCTAGTAAGGGAATCAAAGGGACGCAATGCACTAAAGAACAATAATTCCATAAAGGTAGACTAATGCTGCCTTTGAACTCCGTCTGTGCGGCTGTTGGGTCGATGTAGACAAGGAGTGATGGTGGTAGAGGAACCGAGGGTCTGAAAAGAGGCTCCTATGAATAGAAAAAATAGTGAATTCCCAGGAAAAAATAATATGGAGACTGTCGGCTGAATATTTAGGTAAAAATTTGACACACATGGCGCATATAAAAAGGTTCATTGTAAAAGTATGGAGGAAAATTGACTTCGACGAAACATGCTTCAGTTGTTTTACGTGAGACTGTGTGTGTGTGTTGTGTGTGTGTGTGTGTGTGTGTGTGTGTGTGTGTGTGTGTGTGTGTGTGTGTGGTGTGTGTGTGTGTGTGTGTGGAAATATGAGATTAAAGGAGCAGAGTGATTTTATTCTATTTAAAGTAAGTCATCCGTCCTTCATTCATGCATTTTCTTTGCTCTTAAAATCTTCATTATATTACTCGGCAATGATTAATTAATGTCTTTGAACACATCCCGTCAGCCAGTGAATCTCAGATCTATATACACTTTCTATATTTTATTATCCTTTGAGTAACTACGTCTTTGCATCCTTATATCATCTTTCTCTCTCTATTTTTTCTTATTTTATCCATTCAGAGCGTCTTGTTGAACACACAATTCATTTTCACACCAGACTACGTTGTTTGTACTTCCCGTTCATCGTGCAAGTTACTGTGTCTCCCTCGTCTTCTCTCGACACATTCTTAAGGCACAAGGGTGAGGGGAGGTTTGTGAGGGGAGATTGGACACGTGAGAGGAGGGAAGGTAGAAGGAAGGTGGCGTGTGAGTGGAAAACATTTCTCTGACCTTGATAACTACACCTCCTCTTCTTCCTCCTCCTCCTCCTCCTCCTCCTCCTCCTCTTCCTCCTCCTCCTCCTCCTTCTCCTCCTCCTCCTCCTCCTCACCCTATGCAATTTTTCTCTCGTCACTTCTTGACGTGAGGAGAGAGAGAGAGAGAGAGAGAGAGAGAGAGAGAGAGAGAGAGAGAGAGAGAGAGAGAGAGAGAGAGAGAGAGAGAGAGAGAGAGAGAGAGAGAGAGAGAGAGAGAGAGAGAGAGAGAGAGAGAGAGGAGAGAGAGAGAGAGAGAGAGAGAGAGAGAGATACAGCAATATGTAAGGGCGTATGTGGGTGGGTGTGTGGGTGTGTGTGGGTGTGTGTGTGTATGTGTGTGTGTGTGTGTGTGTGTGTGTGTGTGTGTGTGTGTGTGTGTGTGTGTGTGTGTGTGTGTGTGTGTGTTTCCGATGATCCCTTTGAAGTTTCACTCAATCTCTCAATCTCTCTATCTCTACCCTTTTTTTTTCTCTCTCTCTCCCCTCTCTCTTTCTGTGTGTGTGTGTGTGTGTGTGTGTGTGTGTGTGTGTGTGTGTGTGTGTGTGTGTGTGTGTGTGTGTGTGTGTGTGCGTGTGTGTGTGTGTGTGTGTGTGTGTGTGTGTGTGTGTGTGTGTATGTGTACAAAGACTTGAGAGAGAGAGAGAGAGAGAGAGAGAGAGAGAGAGAGAGAGAGAGAGAGAGAGAGAGAGAGAGAGAGAGAGAGAGAGAGGAGAGAGAGAGAGAGAGAGAGAGAGAGACACACACACACACACACACACACACACACACACACACACACTGTTACCTCATTGACTGACGCCATGAATCAAAGCAAAATTGTCTTGAGTATTGAACCGAAAAACTACATCATAATTGTGTTTCGAGATAAAAAGAAAGAAAACAAATATATACACGTGTACACAAACTATAAATTGAAACACATAATTATACACACAAATAATAAAATAAACTAATAAAAATGAAAAAAGCAGAAAGAGAAAAGAACAAGACCTAAAACACATATTGAAAAAAAAATTGAATAAACACTTAACAAATTCTAGCTAGAACACCTTTGTGATGCTTTAACGGTGCTGCACAAAACCACAAGGTAATGTTATGCAACTTAACACCTCAATCAATGGCCCACTAACCTTGGACTTCGTGGCTGCTGATGCATATTTCGTTAGCTTTGCAAATATAGCCTTATCGAGCGTAGGAGGAGAGGAGAGGAGGAGGAGGAGGAGGAGGAGGAGGAGGAGGAGGAAGAAGAGGAGGAGGAGGAGGAAGGAGGAGGAGGGGAGGAGGGAGGAGGAGGAGGAGGAGGAGGAGGAGGGGTACGAGGTGTTGGTGGAGGCTTACCCTGACAACCTCATATTTCACAGTTGAATATTTTACCACCACATATAAAGCATGACAGCAGTGTTCCAGACGGCAGCAGCATTACGGACAACACAAATTCCAGGTTTAAGAGGCAATACGTTAACGGAATAATGCACTCTTGGTGGTGGTTAGAGCGAACCTACAGTGCTACGTCGGTTTAAAAAGAAAAAAGAATATAGAGAAGGTGACAATAACTTGAGCTTGGTATCGGAATGACCCCCTAAAGGTTACGTGGAATGTAAGGCGATGGATGGATGGTTGGATAGACAGATGGACGGACGGAAGGTGGGACAGATAGACGGTGAAATAATGTTTATGTTTCCGCTTATCAGAGCAAGTAAAAATCTGTTTATTCACAATCATTAATGCTCCCAGCGCACAATCCAACATTTAATCAGTAAATAAGACAGCAAATAGGAAAAAATTAGTGTTATTAGTGTTTCTTAATGAACGTTTTACCTGTTAGGAAGGTGAAGAGGATGTGTGTGTAAGGACAAAGATTTCTTACATAACCTTCTCATCAGTCACGGGTAATTACAACGTCGCCTCGTCATCACCTCACGTCATGGTGTTGTGGGTAAGGATAGTAGTGCCACACATCCTTCAAAGCAACACCACAGACAGACAGACAGACAGACACTCCGTGGATGGTGGACGAATAGGAATAAATTGGCATACATATGGAAGAGTCTCATGAATTCTTACACGTACACACACACACACACACACACACACACACACACACACACACACACACACACACACACACACACACGAGAGAGAGGAGTGGGACAGAGGGAAGTGTCACCTACCAGAAAACAAAAACAAAAATAAAAAGGGGAAAAAAATTAATCATGTACATAATATACTTTGATAATATGACATAGTACGTAAGAAATATAAAAAATGAAAACAAAAAAAATAAAAATAAAAATCTGCACCAACTCAGCCTATTTGTCTGGGCGGGTAAAACCACCACCACAACGCGGGAATCACCTATCTACCTACCTACCTATTTACCTACTGATCTACCTTCCCAGCATCCTCCCCTCCCCCTTCCTTCCTCTCCCTCCGCCCTTACCCTACACCCAAACCCTTACTTGTACAGGTGTGTTTCAGTGTACCTGTGTTTGATTCCCCATTTATATGTATGAAATAAAGCACGCTCAGTGTTACAACCTGGACTAGATGTGTTTTTCTCATCAGCCTTTTTTCCGAGGGGAGGCGAGGGGTGAGTGTGAGGGAAGGTAAGCTGGTATAGAAGGCGAGTGTTATTTCTTATATATATATATATATATATATATATATATATATATATATATATATATATATATATATATATATATATATATATATATTAATTTTATTTTATTTCGAAGGGTTAATGGTTTTCTTATTTTTTGTTTGTGATATTATTCTTTGTTTATTTTTTTTTATATTATGATAGTTTCTCTAATTTGTATATTCATGTCGCAAATCATGAATTAAAAATCTGCTAAAAAAAATCTATTGGTATATTTTAAAAGCAATTCTGCAATAAGCATACTTTTAGGAGGAGAAAAAATGCTTTACAGATCAAAATACAACGTTGGTAAATACACAAATCCACAATAAATAAAATCTAGAATAAAATAGATACAAAATACAAAACAAAAAAATACATTAAACTAACATAACAATAAATACTGCAATAAAAAAAAAAATAAATAAATCATCAGGAGGTAGAGAGAAATGAAGCAACACGTAATACCAAAGATTAAGGAATTATTGCAAATAGATAAAAAAAACTGAAAAGCTTCTTAACCTTGAACTGAAAGGAACTTCATGGTCTTCTGATGAAAAAGTCATTAAAACTTAGACTCAGAAAAATTAGAGGAAGGTAAAATCCAGTCCACAGCATTTTCTTTTTCCACATCTCCTTTACCTTCTCTCTCTCTCTCCCTCCCTTTCTCTCTCTCTCTCTCTCTCTCTCTCTCTCTCTCTCTCTCTCTCTCTCTCTCTCTCTCTCTCTCTCTATTTCTTTTTTCTCTTCTCCCTTCTTCCATCTTCTTTCCCTGTTAATCCTCTTTTCTTTATCTTCCTTAATCCTGCATTCCCCGCCTCTCCCTCTTCCTATCCTTGCTCTATCCTTCTCTTCTTTTTCTTCTTTTTCTTCTGTCTGCATCTGTTTCACTGTTACTCTTTCTTTTCCTGGTTCATAATTACTAGACCTTTTTCCCTCTTTTCTACTTACATTTTTAGTTTTTTTTTTTCCTTGCAGTATCATCTTCCTTTCTCTTATTTTCTTATTTTCATTTTTCATCCCCTAATTCCTACCCATCTCTCTCTCTCTCTCTCTCTCTCTCTCTCTCTCTCTCTCTCTCTCTCTCTCTCTCTCTCTCTCTCTCTCTTCTCTCTCTCTCTCTCTCTCTCTCTCTCTCTCTCTCTCTCTCTCTCTCTCTCTCTCTCTCTCTCTCTCTCTCTATGTTGCTGTGGCTTTAATTACTTCCGGTAGCTGGGCAATGGCGTGGCCCCGTCAGGTTAACTTGTTGGTGGCGAGGTGATGAGACAGACCAGAGGGAAAAGGACGAGAGAGAGAGGTGTGAGTCTGGATGTAATGATGTATTTTGAAACACTGATGACTAGACGTGAAGTCAACCATGGGAGAGAAATATTATCTGAATATCGATGTGGTTGAGGTGAGGATACGAATCTGGTTTAGTATATATTAGGAAGGTTGTAGGTGGAGGAATGAATGTTTGATCAATGATAGTAGTGGAGTGATGGTTATTTTTCTGTTGTTTTGTTGTGTGGTTACGAGTGGATCAGACTAGTGGGTTAGATGATGATAGATAGAATGGTCTGTGTAGTGGTTGGTAATAAGGAGTAACACATCTAACTATAATTATAATGTATGTCTCGTTAACTTATTTCTCCTCTTATCCTCCTCCTGTGTATACTCATTAGAT
>JAXIVD010004195.1:20000-27500 GCA_036785275.1 Cancer borealis | reverse complement strand
ATTCGACGTGGAGAGGAACATTTTTGCAACCGGACCGAAAATAGAAATGTAAGACGCAAAAAAAGAGAAAAAAATGAGAGAGAGAAAAAGAGAGAAAAAAAGAAAAAAAAAAGAAAGGAGTGAGAATGAACGAAGCAAAATTTCCCAAACAAGACCAAACCAAGTTTTGCGGAGAGACGAGAATTTTGTGAAAAAGTTTCCTTCACCTTCAATAAAGATTTAACGGAAGATTTATTCGTCCTTTCTATTTGGTCTCTGTTTGATGTTTTGCAAGGCGGGCGTTGGCACCACCCCTATTCAACCCTCCTCCCGGTCCTCCCCGCCCATCCGCCCCTATATTGTCAGGTATACAAGTGTCTGTCGTAATAGCACGCCCCTTTAATCAAGGTACGTGCAGGTTGGAGCATCTAAAGGTGGGTGGTTGGCTGTTCTTGCACCAAACAGCCTTGTATTAATCTTTTTTGTTATTGAAAATTAGTTCGTATTGTTGTTAATGTATTTTTCATATTTTCTTTTAGAATTCTAGATTTTTTGCCTTATTTTATTTATCTTTTTCATCGCCTTTTTCTTTCTCTCATATTCTGTCTTTCACTTTTTCTTTTTCTTTCTGTATTATTGTCTTTTGCTCTCTCCTGCACCAAAGCCATTAGCTCCACCTGACAAAATGTATCGTAATAACTACTGTTTCAAAAGTTTTAGTTGCTTCAGGTAATTTTGAATCTTTGCATTATAGAAAAAAAAACTATATATATTTAGGCATTTTCAAGAGCAACGTTTACTTTTAAAAACTCCATAAACGTTTTTCTTTACATAGGACGCAAATACCTTATAAAAATAGCAAATTTATCTTACACACAATAGAAGTCAACGCGGTTCACTTCATTTTCTTTAATCAAGTTATATAAAATACATAAAATAAAAAAGACAACTTCTACCTTTACAAAGACTATGGAACAATGATGTTATTGATGGACTTTTAAGAGTTAGGAAGCTGGACAGACTACAAAGAAACATTGGCTTATTTTAGTTGTCTTTTTATTTCTAAATATAATGTTTCTTACACGAATCCTTACATGAGAGAGCTTCACCAACCTTTTCTCAAATTTCTTTCCAAACTCAATTAAAAAAGAAAAAAAACTTACCAGGCATGAAAAAAAGAAAGAAAAGGTAAGGGAAGAGTAACTTTACGATAAAAATGTTCATCTGACAGGTAATTGGTCTTATTAACATAAATGGAGTGTGTGTGTGTGTGTGTGTGTGTGTGTGTGTGTGTGTGTGTGTGTGTGTGTGTGTGTGTGTGTGTGTGTGTGTGTGTTTACAGGTGTATTAAAGACAAACAACATCCGCTTTGACTTGTGTTTGTGTTTAATGTTCTCTCCTCCCGGAACAGGTTACGAATTCTTTTAATACTCGTGTATTATACGGTACATTTTCGTTTACTTTGTGGAATGTAAAACTGTGTATTATCTCACGGCGGCCTTACGAGGAAAAGACAAAGCAGAAGAAAAAGAACAAGAAGAAGACAAAGCAGAAGATAAAGAAAGGGAACACAAACTAGAAGAAGAAAGGAGAACGCGAAACAGAAGAAATGAAAGGAGGAGAAGGAGAAGGAGGAGAAGAAGAAAGAGAAAGGGAACACGAATCAGAAAAAAGAAAGGAGAAGACGAAGCAGAAGAAACAAAAGGAAAAGGAGAAGAAAGAGAAAGGCAACACGAATCAGAATAAGAAAGGAGTGGAAAACAACAACAACAAAAAAAAAAAAAAAAAAAAAAAAAAAGGAAAAAAATATATGTTGGGTGTCGTGACGGTAATGTTTCCAAACACTTGCTCTATCTGCTTTATGTACGTAGGAATTCCATAGCTTTGTAATAGATACTCATTTTCTTATATATGTTTGTATGTGTATGTGTGTGTGTGTGTGTGTGTGTGTGTGTATGTGTGTGTGTGTGTGTGTGTGTGTGTGTGTGTGTGTGTGTGTGTGTGTGTGTGTGTCTGTGTTTCATGGAACTGTTGTTGACTGTATGCATTTCTGTGTCTACTAATCTACTTGCTTTTTTTTTGTCTTTACGTCGTCATTGTCGTTAACAAGGAGGAGAAAAAGGAAGAGGACGACTTGGACGTGGAGGACGAGAGGGAGGAGAACGACGATGTTTTTGTCTGAAAGATATATGCAAAAGAGATTTAAATATTGAGTTTTCCCTCGAGGCAGGGCGAGAAGGGAGGGGAAAGGAAATACAGAAGGAGTAGGGGAAGGAGGAGGAAGAGGAGGAAGAGTAGGACATGGGAGGAGAACGAAAGTGAAAACGATGATGACGAGGTAGAAGAGAAGGAGAAGGAAGAGAAATATGGAAAAGAGTTTGAGAAGAAAAACCTTGGAAATGAAGTTTGAGGGTAAGGAAAAAAAAAGTTGTTAAGAGAAAGACATTAACTTAATAAAGAGACGGAGAGGATTATGGATAATGTAATGAAAAAAATAACGGGGAAGAGGACAGGGAAGAGGAAGAGGAGGAGGAGGAGGAGGAGGAGGAAGAACATAATGAAGAAGGAGAGAAGGCAAATAAAAAAGAGGTGAAATATATAAAGGAAATGGGGAAAATATTACAGAAAAAAAGAAGAGGAGGAGGAGGAGGAGGAGGAGGAGGAGGAAAATAATAATTAAAAAAAAATTAAAAAAGCATAACACTGATAAACCTATATGACAATGAAAATACAATAAATGAAATAATAATATTTGAAAATGAAAAACAAGGAGAGAGAAACAAGAAATCATACAATCTTCACACAATCAACATCACTGCATTTTTCCTCTATTTCCTCTCTCCTCCTCGCACTATTCCTTCCACCCTTCCTTTGCTGATTCTTTTTCTCCTTTCCTCCTTCCATCTTTCCCTGGTATAGCAAAGAAGTATCCTGATTGACTTTGCCTCGGTCAGTTTTCTTACTTTCTCTGCCGCTCTCTCCTGTAGCAGACTTTTGTTTCCATGCCTTACAGAATACTTCTTTTCCTCCCTTTTTTTATGTAGCGTTAAATTTAGCTGCAGGGCAATTAGATGATTATTTTTTTATCCCTTTACGTCTTCAATCTCACATGTAATTTTAGTGTATATTTATATTGATGACTTTTGTGTTTTCATATTTCCTTTCAACGATATGGTATTGTCTTGTCGATGTGTGTGTGTGTGTGTGTGTGTGTGTGTGTGTGTGTGTGTGTGTGTGTGTGTGTGTGTGTGTGTGTGTGTGTGTGTGTGTGTGTGTGTGTGTGCAGTGAAAGAAGGAAAAAAAGGATCTGCCTAATAAAAAAAATATCTTTCTAAGTTGTATATAAGGAAAGTTTTACAAAAAAAGGTAATAAAAGTAAAGTTCACGAAGTACTTAGATGCTGAAATCTCTCTTTAACTTTCTCTCTCTCTCTCTCTCTCTCTCTTTCTCTCTTTTTTTTTTCTCTCTCTCTCTCTCTCTCTCTCTCTCTCTCTCTCTCTCTCTCTCTCTCTCTCTCTCTCTCTCTCTTCTCTCTCTCTCTCTCTCTCACTTCCCTCTTGGACTCGTGGCTCAAAGGATCAAATTATAAACTTGGCAAGGATCTGTTAGGGAAGTTTTATCTCACTCCATTATCCCCAGGAGCGTTAGGTGATCGCTCGGACCCTCACGTGGCGACCAACTAACACTCCTGAAGGAAAAAAATATACATACCAAAGAGCGAATAAAAAGGTAAATCTTCTGAAATACCCTAATCTGCTTAAATATGAAAATACACAACAGGATTTAGTCAGTGGATGTGGTACTTTGGGTGTTATTATTACAGGTGTTGATGCTATATTGATTCTCTTAGTACAGTGAGGTGAGGAAATGTTTCTCTCTGGTTTTCATAATGACCGTAATTATTTCTTTTTATAGGTTGGGGTTCATATTAAACTCTTCTGACATGTCCTATAATATAAATAAAAAGATTACGGTGTGATAACTTTCTCGACTTTGATCTTTCATAAAATTTAACTTTCATTACAGAAAAAAAGACGATGAACAAAAATTTAATTGATGTTTTTCTACTTTCTTCCATAAAATATAAACAGTTTAGAAAAAAAATTAGTAAATTAAAAATATCTATACCTATTTCTGGAGAGAGAGAGAGAGAGAGAGAGAGAGAGAGAGAGAGAGAGAGAGAGAGAGAGAGAGAGAGAGAGAGAGAGAGAGAGAGAGAGAGAGAGAGAGAGAGAGAGGAAGAAAAAAGAACGAGTGCAGCGATAAGAGGGAGGAAAGGAGAGGGAAGATTGCATGGATAAGGAGGGAAGGAAGTAAGGAAAGAATGAGGCGATTGGATAAAAATGAAAACCCACGAAGGTAGAAGAGTAAAAAGCATCCAATTTCTGACAAGAGAAAAAAATACTAAAAACAAAGCAAAACAAAAATAAGAAAAAAATAAGAAAAAAATAAGAAAAAGAAGAAAAAAACGAAACAATAAAAGAAAACATTAAAAAAATACTGAGGATAAAAAAAAATCAGTAGACGTAACGAGGAAAAGCAACTCAGAGAAGAGAGAGAGAGAGAGAGAGAGAGAGAGAGAGAGAGAGAGAGAGAGAGAGAGAGAGAGAGAGAGAGAGAGAGAGAGAGAGAGAGAGAGAGAGAGAGAGAGAGAGAGAGAGAGAGTAAGTAAGTTAAAAAGAGAAGAGCATGAAAGGAGAGTAAAATGAATGATTAGGGAGGAAGGACTCAATAGGATGAAGGGAAGGAAGATAAAAAAGAGAGAGCATTGGTCTATTAATGTGGTAGGAAAAAGGAAAGAACGATAAGGGGAAGAGAAAATAGGGCTCATAATACTCTTGGCCAGGAAGGAAGAAAAGGGAGGCAAGATACTACAAAAAGAAAGAAGGCTGGAGGAAAGATACTATCACAAGGGAGGAGGAAAGGGAAATAGTAGGTAGGTAGGGAAAATCTTCAAGAGGAAGAGGAAAGAAGACCCTCCATGGCTGTTTGAGCTGAGCCGATCGACAAACACGCGTCACATTCTACTGTTTTTTCCTTCATATTTTCCTATTTCCAGATTTTATATGAAGTGTTATTTGACAGAATTTTCTATTGTCTATATATTTCTGCTATTTCCGGATCTAGAATGGAAACTTGTATTCAAATCCTCTACGATGCATTATAAATCACATGAAAATATATAAATCATGTCCTCACCTTCACGTAGTAATTACAGGTGATATAATTAAGAGATTAATAACTAGGTGAACTAAAGACCTTCATTGAACTGGATGTGTACTAAAGGAAGTAAAGAAATACTTAGATTACTCCACAGCACTTAAGAGGCAAGATGGGTAAAAGGTAGAGGATGCCCATTCAGCCTTCATTGCAGGTATACAGGTGTAGGTGTGTGTGTGTGTGTGTGTGTGTGTGTGTGTGTGTGTGTGTGTGTGTGTGTGTGTGTGTGTGTGTGTGTGTGAAGGGGTGGTGGTTTAGGGAGCGTCCACGTGCATATAAACCATTTTAGTAACAAGGAAACGCAGATAAATATTTCAATCAGGTAATGAGCGCCACCACTATCTTTAAAATTCAGTATTAAATGAGAAAGAGAGAGAGAAAAAAACCAGTACATAGACGTTCTAAGGATCTATACTTGGTATCCACGCACATTTGCTGTAGAACACATATTATCTCAGTAAAGTAACGACAACTATTGTTTATCTCTATTCTGATGGAATTTTCGGTGCACAAAATCGAGAATTGATATCCGTCACACATATTTGAAAATATATCTGAATAAAAGATTACAAACATTTAATTTACAGTAAATTTATTCTACACGTTTTCGTGTATGACTAATGGTTTTAGAGGCAGTGGCAAGACACTTACCTCGCAAAGAATACATTAAATCCGTTATAATTCGGAAACGGTTGAACGTAGGGAAAGCAAATAACTTTAATCCGTTGTATTGCGTGGATTTATGGGGGTCATCTCAATGCTTTTTTGTCATAGAAAATCAGCATTGGCCAAGAAAGTTCAAGATATTATTTCATTATTTTCAGCAATCAATCAAAGATGGATTCCCTTTATCTATCAATTTATCTATCTCTATAGGCTCTCTTTCTTTCTTCTCTCTCTCTCTCTCTCTCTCTCTCTCTCTCTCTCTCTCTCTCTCTCTCTCTCTCTCTCTCTCTCTCTCTCTCTCTCTCTCTCTCTCTCCTCTCTCTCTCTCTCTCTCTAACACTCATAGTTTTTTGTATATATAACAATTTACATGAACATACCCGATACAGAAGAAAAAAAATAACTTTGATGCTTAAAAAAAAAACTCTACGCGGGTATAACATGAAGTATTTTAAGTCCAAACAACAATTGGTGAAAGCAAAGTAAAATCTGTTTCCAAAAAATTATAAAAACCTCCATTGTCACACACACACACCTGCCGCGAGTTTATATGAAAGGAGACGCACCTACACACCTGTACACCAACACACCTACACACCTACACACCTACACACCTGCACACCAACACACCTACACGCCAACACACCTGTTTACTACATGGATATGAAAGAATGAGAAAATAAATTACATGCATTGTCTCTATTTCCCTATCCTGATTCTTCCGTTTTATCTTTTCCTTACTCTCCTCACCCTCTTCAGGATTCAGGTTAATTAATCAATAATAACACGGATCTTTAGCTGAAAACACGACAACATAGAAATGTTGAGGAAAATTATGATAAAATGATGAACTTTTCGAGAGTATAAGTTAATAATGATAAACAATACACAGAAGGAGGAGGAGGAGGAGGAGGAGGAAGGAGGAGGAGGAGGAGGAGGAGGAGGAGGAGGAGGAGGAGGAGGAGGAGGAGAGGTTGAAGGAGTAGGAGGAGAAAGAGAAGGAAAGAAGGAAGAGGAGGGAGAATGTAGGGACCTCAAAAAAAGATTAAACACTGAAAAGAAGAATGTAAGAGTTGTATTTTTTTTTTTCATGTGCAGAAATATCTTTTAAGCTTTGTTGTTGGTGGAAAGATACTGGTGTTGTTAGAACTGGGAAAAACAAGGCGTGGAGGTGTTACAAAGGTGCTCTCTCTCTCTCTCTCTCTCTTTCTCTTTCTTTCTCTCTCTCTTTCTAGCTTCCTTACTGAGCAAAAGAAAAATAATCAAGTCACTATTTCCATCTCCAGTATTTCAAGGAGAACAATGGAACTGCAAAGGAAAACAATGCCGCTCTAGGGAACCCCAGGTGATAGAAACCCACCTTTGTTATTTCTTTATGGTATATTAATTTAGGAAGCAGGTAAGGAAGCACTGATTACGCTCTCCTTCCAACCCTTTCCCATTATAGACGATTATATTCCTTTTTCTTTCTCATACCTATCACCCAACAACCACACACACACAAACACACACGCACGGGACGCACACCTTTCCATTTTGCATTTTCCTCTGAAGTTTGTGAGGAAAAGAACAAATATTGGTAAATCTAGAGCCTGAACCACACACAAAAAACAGCATTCGGAAATAAGAGAAAGA
>JAXIVD010004195.1:0-15000 GCA_036785275.1 Cancer borealis | reverse complement strand
CAATTGTTTTCGTACATAAAAGCAGACCAAGAAAACTTTGTAATGAAGGAAAGGAATGTTCACCAAACCAAATAGCTAAGCGAGTATCAACTACAGAACATACTATTACCACTTCTACTACTACTACTACTACTACCACTACTACTACTACTACTACTATATTTCTTACTCTAACTATGGAATGGACACATTAATTCTGACAGACCAAATGCTGGCAGAGCCTCCTCACGGTAAAATTAATGGCAATTCAAAAACAACAAAAGCAATCCCACGGGAAGGGAGAGGGGGGGGGGGGGAGGGGGCAAAATAACACCTGGATTATGTTTCAATTACGATGCAAATTTCAGGTAAGAGACGCCATCATGCTAGGCCATATCATTAATTATCTATTATAATTTAGCCATTACTTATTCTTTTTGTTTGTCGTTAATTTTTTCAAGTGCATGTTTTTTTTTTTTAATACCGGGTCTGGTAACCGTTGTAGTAGTAATGATAATGCCAGAAAAAAAGTATATTACTATTATTCTTACTAGTATTGCTCTTAGTATTATCATTGCTATTATTATTATTATTATTATTATTATTATTATTATTATTACTCTTATTTAGTGAGTCTGTGCAACGTTCACACACACAAAAAAAATAAAAATAAAAATAAACAAGAACAGCATAGGGCGGTAATGGTGTATATTTTTCTCCTCATTATGTAAATTCTGCAAGAAATAATGCTTTGGGTTCAACCTGCTTTAATATTTTTAGTGTTACATTGGCGAGGGGAGAAAACGAGGGGTGGGAGAGGGGAGGAAGGGGAGAGGGGAGGAGGGGGGAGGGGAGGAAGAAGGGGGAAGAGAGGAGAAGCGGCGTGAGGTGGCAGGGGTGGAGTGTAATTATGGTGCTGTATTTTATCTTACTATTGTCATTATTGCAATTTTGTGAATATTTTACCCACAAAGGTTTCCTGCACGCAAAGACGGAAAATACTAGAAAATTACAAGTGGAAAGTGACCTGAGCACTGCACTTACTACTACTACTACCATCACCACCACCACCACCACCACCACCACTATCACCCCCTTCACCACCACTATCTCCACCTTCACCACAGTACTGTACTTTTATCACGTCAACACCATCATTTGCTACCACACTTTAACACCACAACACCACTTCACCACATCACCGCCAGGAAAGATAACACTACCACACTTAACTCCGCCACACCTTCCTATTCTTTCACCACGAATTCCACTAAACTTTAACCTCATTCACGTCAATTTTAACCACATCACCACCGCACAACTACGCCACATCGCCACACTACCACCACCACCACCATCACTTTTCCCTATCACCACCATCACCATCAGAAGTCCGCACCATCTTCCTCCATTTCTTATTCAGATCTGGGGCGGGAAATGGTACAAGTTTCTGGGGTTTACGAGAATGTATGATATTACGACTCTGGCAGCAACACCTTCCCTCCCCGACCCTCCTTCCTGCAACCAAGACTGTCAGTTGCCCATGAGACACTTCACCTCACCTTATCTCACCTCACTTCACCGCTCTCTTTCTCTCTCTCTCTCTCTCTGTTTCTCCCACCCCCCCTCCCTCTCTCTCTCTGCTTACATCGAACTTTTCCTTCCTCCCATCCATGTTTACATCTCTTAGTTTCTCTCACTTGTCTATTTCGAATCTTCCTTTCCTTCCTTACTTCCGACACTTTTATTTTGTTTTTGCTTCCGTGTTTTCAGGAGTTGGACGCGGCGACAGTCGGAACTTTTGTCCCTGGTAAGTATTCTGTCCACCCACTCGAGCGTGTTAAAGTATCGAGGACATTGCATAGAAGTGGAGAGTTTTTTTTTTAATGTTATATGATCGATGCTTGTGGGTTATGATAATGATGATGATGATAGACAAAAGATAGAGAATCCATGCAGGTACAAAGGCAGAGTAAAAAAAAAATGAAACCAATACAAAACTTCACTAATGACAAGGAGGAAATGACGTAATATTCAAATTCTTCCGTAAGAAAACGAATGAGAACAGAAATGTTAACACGAGATACGCACACGCACACACACACACACACACACACACACACACACACACACACACACACACACACACACACACACACACACACACACACACACACAATAATTTCCCTAAAACACTCACTCACACACCTGTCCTCTTACTTCTATCCCCACTTGCCCACAAACCCATGAATCCACACACTTTTCATTACACCTGAATAGCTAAATTACCTGTCTTGTCCTATGATCCAATTCCTGTGTTAACTTTTCCTTCTAAGAATCTCTAGTCACCATATAAACCCTTACATGCCAGGCGCCTTCCAGTCTCGCTTCCTGAGGCTTAGTCGTGCTCTGGCATGCAAAATATTCTTTCAATTAATGACGAAACCGGAACTCAAGATCTTTCCGTGTTGGTTAATGAATATGGTTCCTGCAATATTGTAGTGCTTGGGGAAAACTGTGCAAAATGCATGATGTTTTGCATTATGTATCTATCTATCTTTGCTTCTATCTGTGTCTATTCATATTCATATGGCTCTCTCTTTATTGAACACATGCACGCACAAGACCCTAACGAATGCAGTCCATGCGCAAGATACATCAGTACATGACAAGATGGGAATGATATATTTTCCCGTTCGTGTTTTTTTGAAAGAGAAAATTCTGTCATTGAGGTTCAGAATTCCATCTAAAATGAAAACACCGAAATCATTATCGAGGTTAAAAGGCGTGAAATAACTCTTCAGAGACATCAGGAGGCAGAGGGCCGCGTGAGCTGATGTGAGGGCCCGCGGCAGGGCACGGCGACTGTGTGTGTGTGTGTGTGTATGTGTGTGTGTGTGTGTGTGTGTGTGTGTGTGTGTGTGTGTGTGTGTGTGTGTGTGTGCGTGTGTATGTGTGTGTGTGTGCGTGTTTTGCTTGGTGCCTACCTGACGACGCACATACCTGTCTGCCTGTGTAGCTTTCCATATGTCCGTGCCGCTGTCTGTTTGTTTGTTTGTGTATGTCTCAGAGTCTATTTGCATGATTAACATTTTTCCGCATGTGTTAATTTGCTGCACATGATTAGTTACGTCAATTAGAACAGTGCAGGTGTTTGAGTAAGGGATTTACCTGTCCTTTCCCTGCCTCGTATAATTAAGCTTATTTTTTTCTGAGTATGTATTTTCCTTACAGTATTGTCTTGTGCACGTGCATTTTTTCTCTCTCACAATATTGTCCTGCTTGTATATAATTTTCATAACTTTCTATGCAATTTCTATAACATTGAATGCATGTCCTGTGTCCCACCACGACGGGTCTGTGTCCTCGTCACTCCTCTGTCACTCCAGCACCAACAGCCGCCCTTCAGTCCAAAGCCTTTATTCCAGTGAGCCTTGATTCCCTTTAGGAGTCTCGACAAACACGCTCAGAGTCACCTGGACCGTAACAAAGTCCTCTAGAGAGACATAATCAGCCTCCACCACCTCTTGGAAACTCCTCGCCTGCCTCCTCCATGCAAATCTCGGTGGAGACAGTGACGCATTTTTAACAGCACAGCGTCTGAGGTTGGTTGTTGCAGCAGCCACGAGACAAAACCGAAATATTAGAGTGAGAATAAACACACATCACAAAATAACGCTGTGTTTTGAAAGGTAAAAAGTTAGCCAAACAATCGATCATTTCATTGGAGAGTTAAATAATTACAGATAATTGCTTAAGTGACTCGACAAACAGATTCAAACATGGAGGATGGATGTGCAGTATTTAAGACCATTATCCCAACACGAGGCGCCGCGGTGCCAGGAGACTCCACAGGTTTTTCTTAGTTGAGGACAATTGTTATAAGTGGTTAGGGATCAACTATGCTTTCAGGGACACGCTGCCACAGTTATCACAAAATCCCTAACAGGTCACAAAACATAGACCAACTTTCACCGTCATCTGAAAACACAACGACTTTTATCTGCGAAACACGAATGGAAAACAACACTTTGGTCATATAACAACCTCACCGCGTCGATGTTTTCACTAATACGAAAGAGATACAAAAATATAGGAAAAAGTCGAACCTACACAGGGAAACGCGAGGGTACACAAACTTTCCTAATATACATGAACCATCCCAGTCAGCGCACATTTGCAAGAGAATACCTGTCAAGAACATGTATTATCTGCGGGTGAGTCCACAAGGGAAACGAGTAATGCAGTTCACCTGAGGATTTATTGTATAGCTCGAGCACACATTACCTGCATTACCTAAGACGACACATGGACGCACCTTGTCATTGTGAGTCTAAAGAAAAGCCAACACCTTCACCTCGCCTGAATTCGGGAATCCCTCAGAAGCAAACCTAAGCGTGTGTCAGCAGCGCCTCGTGTGTGGAAGTTAGATAGTTGAAGGTTCGCAGTGTGGTGGGCATTTTACGGTAAAATATGAAAAACAAACTGGTATGATCCTGCAGCGGGAGATATCGTGCAAGTTAAACAGTAAAGAAAAAGTTGGAAAAACGACTCAAGATCCAGTTAATGTGTAATTACAGTGTGTATTAACGAACACACACACACACACACACACACACACACACACACACACACACACACACACACACACACACACACACACACACACACACACACACACACACACACACAACAAAGAAAAGAGAGAGAAAAAAAAGAGACAACAGCAAATCGAATCTTCAGGGCAGAGAAGGCAGCCTTTTGTTGTCGGGAAAGAAAACAAGAAAAACCTTGTAAATGGGGTTCAACTAAGGTGAAATTAGATCTCGAGCCACAAATGTTGCAAAAGTGAAGGGACGGACGGAGCCTTCGGGGGGGCGTTTGGGCCAAGTGGCTGGATGGAAGTCCCCCTCCCTCCTCCCCCCCTAAAGGACCACAACCTCAGGCAACTCATTCGCAGGACCCTCACTGTTGAAGGTCCCGTTGCTGCGGCCAAATTATTTTCCCTCCACTGCTGTTCATGAGTAAAGAATGAAAGTTAAAGAGAACCAACCAAGCCTTTAGAGTTTGACGAGGTGTGTGTGTGTGTGTGTGTGTGTGTGTGTGTGTGTGTGTGTGTGTGTGTGTGTGTGTGTGTGTGTGTGTGTGTGTGTGTGTGTGTGTGTGTGTGTGTGTGTGTGTGTGTGTGTGTGTGTGTGTGTGTGTGTGTGTGTGTGTGTGTGTGTGTGTGTGTGCATTATAGATCACTCTGACCGCAGTAAATAGTATAGAAAACATATTCACAACCATTTGGTGTTTGATATCAAAGCACCAATTATCCAACACAAACAAAACATTTGCCAGATATTGTTTTCCTGCTTTGCTTCATGAGTCAATCAGCTTATGGAACCGACGAGGTAAATGAACCACACGTAAATAACAATGAGAGAAAACTAGGCATTTCTTGAACTTTTTTTCTGAACCAATCAATTGAAATATGTAAAAGAAAATACTTATTCACTAAAAATTTCGGTCTATTATCCGTGAAATTCATCAATTGTATCATCAATGAGTCAAAGATAAAAAAGAAACGTGAAGGAATTTGAAGAGTAAAAGTGAGTTTCTTATGTAGTTATTTCTTTCGACGAGGAAATTAATCTGTTATACATTACGGTTCTTTATAGAGAAAGCAGAAAAAAACATCAATCAAATTAGGGTTTTAGGGTTGATGATAACAATATTTCTATGGACAAATTATAAATATTCTAACAAGCAGATAACAAAACAAGATTCGTTGTTATTCTTCACGGGATAATAAACCTTCACCTGTCTGGAAACTTCAAGGAATCATAGTTTAGATGCATCAGCGACAGTGACAGTGTAGTAATTACCAGAATCGTGGTGACAAATAATGGCATAGAGAACAACTGTGTACGCGACCCTTGTATTAACTGGTTTTTGAGTATACTATAAACACCGTCCTGCCTTCTATATACCAAAGAAAACGCTTGTCACTTCCGCTACACTAGTATTACGTATAACACCCGCGGGAAAACTTATAGAAACTCACGCCAAATGACCTCCGTCCTACATTGCATTTCGACTCTGTGTCACAGGGTTGATGTTCCATAATACCACGTTGCTGCAGGTGAAAATATGCGAAGAGAAGGTAGTACTTACAGTGTTGTTAATATTGTTGTTGTTATTGTTGTTGAAGAGGATCTGCAATGAAGAAAAAAACATTAATAATACATAAAAAAGAGGGAAAATTTCTAAAGATTATCAAAACGCACACAAAAAAATATATGCACATACATACTTGCAGAAAAATTCAGTTATGCATATTTCCTTTTCCCCTAAAAGTTTCCGTGTGTGCTTCCTCGTGGTTCATCAAGTATGCAGGCGAGTCTTGCTCTCTAAGGAAGAGGTAAATTCACCCTCAAAGCAAGACGCGTCCTCCTCCTCAGAAACCTTTTACCAACTTGATGCAAACACGAATCGATGAATGCATAATGACCGCCGAAAAGTCAAATATATAAATGTTAATGTAAATGTATAAAGAAAACAGGAAAATAACGCATGATTAGTTTTCTCTCTTTTTCACCTTGTAGCGTATTCAATAACAAATTTTTACGTTCATGAATAACGTTAGCTCACAAATCACGTTCATATATATATACCGGAAAAAAGATTGAAAAATAAAAAAACTAGATCACCAACAATTACACGAGATTTCCCAGTGAGAGATCCGCAGGCAAGGGAATATTGAAACATGCATTGCCACTGAAAGACCTTGACTTGAACACAAAACTCTGCTAAAACAAGAAGAAAAAAATGTTTGACGTGACAAAGAGACATAATTGCTGGAGTGAAATTCCACGTATAAGTGTTATATGTGTCTGGAAATTGTGTTTAGCTTAGATCAATTTGTCTGTGGCTTGTGTGGAGGGTAACGTGTGGAAGAATGTATTAAGTATAAGTGGATTGAATAAAGATGGAGAAGAGGAAACTATTGTTGATATAATATAGATAATAAGAGTAAAGAAATGACCTTGCATAACCCCACATCAAACATACTCAACATTCATAAATTCATTACATTGAAATATAAAAGAAAATTCAAGCAAAGAAAACAAAAGCTGGTAGAACATACATTAGTTACCCTTTAGTAATTTAATATAAAAAAAAACTTATGTATATCTAAAGGTAACACATACAAAAAATAAAAAACACCGCCAGAGAAAAAATAAGGCGAGGAAACTTAAAAAATTAGTATAATCTACACAACGTTGTATAGCTTAAGAGTAATACCACAACATGCCCGACCAGGCCCATCTCATTTTGGGTGTAACATGCTAGTTTAATTAACGAAATGATGCAGTGTGTTCCTACCTTAAAAAAGAAGCAACATTCAGGTTGTAACAAATGGGTGCAGGTAGAATTTCCAGAAAGCGAATCCTATTAACAGTTTCATATTAATTCCAGTCTATAGCTATGATAAGGGACTCTGTGACACACTCTCTCTCTCTCTCTCTCTCTCTCTCTCTCTCTCTCTCTCTCTCTCTCTCTCTCTCTCTCTCTCTCTCTCTCTCTCTCTCTCTCTCTCTCTCTCTCTCTCTCTCTCTCTCTCTCTTTCTTTCTCTCTCTCTCAAAATAGAAAAGAAAGAATACTAATAAAAATAAAAGGTACACTTTTCTCGTTATAAGATCAAATACAAAAAGGGAAAAACCATAAGCAAAAAGCGAAAAAGGAGAAGGGAAGGTGGATTTACAAAAAGTATATATAAAAAAAAAATTAAAAATCAGGCGAGAGGGAAAAGGAGAATCCGGAAGGGCAAGGATGGCGGCATTACAAAGGGAAAAAAACAGATAAGTAGTGTGAGGGTGAAAATAAAAGATAAAACAACGAAAGGAGAAGGAAAAAAAGATGAGTTAATGAGCAGAGGGAAAGAGACTGACATGGGGTGACAGAGGAAAAATGTACTAATGTAAAAAGTAGAGAGTACATGAAATAGTTGAGAGAGAGATAGAGAGAGATAGAGAGAAGAGAGAAGAGAGAGAGAGAGAGAGAGAGAGAGAGAGAGAGAGAGAGAGAGAGAGAGAGAGAGAGAGAGAGAGAGAGAGAGAGAGAAGTGAGTCAAATTACCTGGCGAAAGAATTTACTGCTAATGACGTCATCTTTATCTGGCGATAGTGAGCAGCGGGTCCAGGTATGAAGGGCTATAAAGGTGAGGGAAGGACCCGCTAAATATCTGCGTCCCGGTCCACGCACACACACACACACACACACACACACACACACACACACACACACACACACACACACACACACACACACACACACACACACACACATATACACAAAAAAAAAAAAAACTTTCTAGATGTGTATCAGTCAAACTTTCATCACCAAAATATTACGATGCTATTTGGAATTATGAGGCCAACAAACGGACGAGCAGATAGTCAGCTGTTTAATTAAGTGATGTGTAAAACAAGGCTCTTGCGCACTTCAGATCTGAAAACTGGAGTATATTTCAGCAAGCAGGGCATCATGATATTATGTTTGAGTGAGTGAGTGAGTGAGTGAGTGAGTGAGTGAGTGAGTGAGTGAGTGAGTGAGTGAGTGAGTGAGTGAGTGAGTGAGTGCAAGGTCTTTCTCCTCCTGCATACGCCGCTTGCCACCTGCTGCCCCAAAATGTGACAGCAAGGCAAAACTTTCTCACTTATTTCACGGGATTTTAAGCACTTTTTCTCCCAA
Organism: Cancer borealis; assembly: GCA_036785275.1. NCBI lineage: Eukaryota > Metazoa > Arthropoda > Malacostraca > Decapoda > Cancridae > Cancer > Cancer borealis. Next base: position 6,281 of record JAXIVD010004195.1, on the reverse strand, counting down.
CTTTTCTTCTTTATTTTGTAGTTTCATTGCAAAGTATGTTTTTTAGTGTTAACATTGGGGCGGGTGTTTGGCTAAGGCTGAGAGGTGGTTCAAGGCTTAGCAAAACAACCCTTCCGTTTTAGTTTTTAATGAAGACTGACAATAGACATGTTTTATTTTTTTTCTCTCTCTCTCATAAATACTCACCAGTAGAACCTTCATACATAGCCTACATACATACACATACAAACAAACACACACACACACACACACACATACACATACACATACACACCCTTGCTTCCCCCTCTCAATATATTACACAATACATTTCATGTCCCCCACAATCTATAGTGATTAAAAAATATATACAGAACCAATATAAAAATATAAGCATAAAATCAATTCATTCATGACTGCCAGAAAAAAGCCCCCTTCCCCCCCCTTCCCTCCAAACCTGTAATAAAAAGCCGCAGCCCCAAAAAGAGTTATACCACAATGGGATATGATAGACCCATTCTGTCTCTTTTCATTCCCCTTCCTCCCCTTTCGTTACCTCCGTCTTTTTTGGCAACACTTTTTTTTTCCACCACTCCTTCCCTCCTCTTGTTTCATCCAGTACATCCTTTTACAATTAACTCCTTTCTCTCTATCTTTCTCTCTCTCTCTCTCTCTCTCTCTCTCTCTCTCTCTCTCTCTCTCTCTCTCTCTCTCTCTCTCTCTCTCTCTCTCATTCTACAATCCTTCAGCTCTTCTTTCTTCTCTCTTTCATTCCTGCTACCCAATTCATTCCTCCGCTTCTGACCACCCCTCCCTCCCTCCCTCCCTTCCTCCCCTCCTCCTTCAAGCCCGCACATGACTGCCTGACGTGCCATCCATAACGGTGCTCAAACAAACGCGTGCCGTCCTCCCCCCTTCCCCCCCCTGTGCCGCTGAAAGGTGATGGGCGGGAACAATAATCACCAAGTCAGTCTCTTCGTCCCTTTGCCACACCCACACCACGCCCGTTAACCCCGGTCTCCGTGGAAATCACTCATACTCATAGTTGACTCACCCTGTCACCAGGACAAAGATTTTAGGGTTTGTGGAGACATTACTCTCTCCTCTACTCCGTCTGTGTCGTGTCTTTTTTGTAGGAATGAAAACAGTAGTTATATTCTTGGTATTAATAATAATGATGATAATGATAATAATAACAATAATGATAATAATGATAATAATGATAATAATAACAGTAACAACCACTACTGTATAAATGATAACATTTGTGTGTCAGCTATATATAGTGTTCGATACAGTAATTCCTTGTCCATTTTCAGCTTCCATTCTAAGCTTCTGTGTTGAACGGTGTCATCCCACAGAAAGGGAGAGGAGGAGGAGGAGGAGGAGGAGGAACACATAGGAACACATAGGAAGAACAAACAGCAACAGGCCTACTGGCCCTTACGAGGCTGTTTGTGATAAACTAGACTACACTATCTAATCTGGGATGAAGGATACAGGATAGTAAGGGTGAGGGATTCTCCCACCAGCCATGACTGGCAGGAGAGGAAGGCCAACCATGCAATATAAGTAAAAATAAATAAATAAATGCGTGGAATTAGATTAGTCTAGCCTATTACTACTGTCACTAACACTACTACCTGGCAAGCGATGTCAGGCCCCTAGCGACGTCCTTCCGAATCGAGATTTTGTAATTACTGTACATTAGAAGGAACTTGCTCAAAGTTTACTATGTTGACGAATAATGTTTTAGTTGCGGATTGGCTTCTAAGTATTTGTCCAGTCTATTTTTGAATGTATTAATTGTTTTACTGTCGACGACATTGGCGGGCAGGGAGTTCCAAACGTTAACGATCCGATTAAAAAAGAAATGTTTAGCTTCGTTTGATGTGAATCTTTTACCAGTAATCTTAAAAGTATGACGTCTTCTTGTTATATTTGATCGATCAAAAGTAATGTAATCTTCTGCATTGATATTATCAAATCCTTTAATTATCTTGAACATTTCAATTAAATCTCCTCTCATCCTTCGTTTTTCGAGGCTGAATAAGTTTAATTCTTTAAGTCTTTCTTCATAAGGTTTATTTTTCAGCCTTGGAATCATTTTCGTTATTCTACGCTGGACTCTTTCCAGTTTGTCAATGTCCTTTCTGTAATATGGGGACCAGAACTGTACGCAATATTCAAGATGAGGTCGTACTAGTGAATTATGCAGTTTTAATATGACGTTTTCTGATTTATTTTCGAAAGTACGCCCAATAAAGCCGACCAATCTGTTAGCGGTTTTAACTACCTCTGAGCAATGCTGACTGGGTTTTAAATCGCTTGATATTGTGATTCCTAGATCTTTTTCCTTGTTCACTGCAGAAAGTAGTTTTCCATTCATTTGGTACTGAACGTGATCATTATTTCTTCCGATATGTAGTACCTTACATTTATCAACGTTAAATTTCATTTGCCATTTATTGGCCCAAGACGTTAGTCGATCAAGGTCTGATTGTAAGACTTCTCTGTCACTTGTCGAAGTTACTTTACTGGCAATTTTCGTATCGTCAGCGAATTTTGATATTTTGCATGAGATCCCATCATCTATGTCATTAACATATATCAGAAACAAAATAGGGCCAAGTACTGAACCCTGTGGTACGCCACTTTTTACGTTTAACCATTGAGAGGAGACACCGTTTAAGACTACTCTCTGTTTACGTTCAGAGAGCCAGTCCTGAAGCCAATTGTAGATGCTACCAGAGATACCGTGAATCTTTAGTTTGTTAAGGAGGAGGAGGAGGAGGAGGAGGAGGAGGAGGAGGAGGAGGAGGTAGGGAGATCAAGCATACATTTATTACCATCATAAATCCTTTTACACAATGCATGAACACGAACAAAATAAGAAAACAAATAAATAAATTTAAAAAAATGAAGCGAGTCATGATTAAGTTCCTTTTATAAATGTTGAGAGCTGATCTAGACCACAACAGTCCAGTTCCCCCAACGGAGCACCGAGGGAGAGGCGGCAAAATACTTCATCTCACGGCACGAAATTGCTTGTGGGGCAGCATTGGCGGGCCCGGTAATCGACTTAGCCTGAACCTCGCACTCTGCTCCGCTTCGCTCGCCGCCCTCGGGTTAACAAGGATGCTGCTGGGATTGCACTAAACTTAACGCTGCCAACACCTCGCTGCTACCAACAATGAAGATGAAAATGTGATAATGGTAATAATAATAATAGTAATAATGATAGAGATAAATATAATAATAAAATAGATAAGTATTTTTTTAATGGCTAGCCAATTTCCACAAGATTAAAGAGTTAACTATGGGCAAAACTATATTTATTGGTAGAAAAGTATGTAATTATCAAAGTAAAGGAGAAAAAAATTGGACTTTTTTCTTCTACTCAGAGATGATGATGCTGCTGATGCTGATGCTGATGTTGCTGATGCTGATGATGAACAACAAATAGTAATACCAATATCCACTACCACCACTACTACCACCATCACCACCACCATCACCACTACATAACAAGACCAACAACATCAACAACAACAACAACAACAACAATAACCACAACGATGACGCAACCACTTTCCCCCGTGCTGTGGAATGAAACCTAATGACATTTCCAAACGGACACACACACAGACGCGCACACACACACACACACACACACACACACACACACACACACACACACACACACACACACACACATACACACACACATACACATACACACACACACACACACACACACACACACACACATAGTCTTTAGGTTTATCTTAGGCAGAAAAAAACATCATTTTGAAAAACAACACTATTTTGACTAGGAATATGTAAAGAAAAATAATTTATCTTATGGAAAAAACCCCGAAATTATATATATATTTTTTTTACACATGACTACGAAAACTTAATTATTTCCGTCACGTCCCCAGGTGTACCCACGAAGACCAGGTGCGACAGGTATTCTAAGCTTACCAATCAACCTGCTTACCACCTTTATTTGCATGGGATTACCTGTATCTATCTATCAATTATCTATTTTCTACAAGGTCAAGCAGCGAGAGGCAAGGGGAGGGCTAAATATACACACTAATAACATATAAAAAGACTCTCTAATGCCATACTGCGAAGAAAAAAAAACCCGAGTCCCACATCTAAAAAAAAAAGAAAAATACCACGAATATGACATCAAAAGGTAACTTGAAGCTTCTCTGAATTAATGAGAATAAAAAACAACAACGAGGGAGTAACGAAGATCAAACAGTAAAAAAAAAATATGAAAGTTCACCAAATTGCAGACAAGTGAAAATAAAATATCCAGAAATAAGAAGCATTTTTCAGTGCTTAAATTTTCCTTTCCATATGATAATTGATACTGGAAAGAGGATTTTGTGAATGAGGTTTACATATAGATATACATTCAAATATGATATGTAGCTGGGAGTAGATGTGAAGAACAGGAGGAGGAGGAGGAGGAGGAGGAGGAGGAGGAGGAGGAGGAGGAGGAGGAGGAGGAGGAGGAGGAGAAGAGGAGGGAGTAGTGATAGTGGTTGTATGCCTATTAAGATATTCGTATATAAACATGAGACAACCAAGGATGAAAAAGTATGGTTTAAAGAGCTTTTTTTATTACAGTGAATGGACTTGTGTTATGAAAGGAGAGGAAATGGAAATGGATGGGGGAGGAAGTGATGGAAGGGAAGAGGAAACAAGATAAAATTCCGACCAAAGAAGAGAAGGAATTGAAAAACAGAAAAGAGAAACTGTGAATGTGTACGAGAAACAGAAAAAGAGAAAGGCAGACAGAGAAAGAGAAAGAGAAAGAGAAAGAGAGAGAGAGAGAGAGAGAGAGAGAGAGAGAGAGAGAGAGAGAGAGAGAGAGAGAGAGAGAGAGATATGAGTCCCAATACAGGATTAGGGGTCGTCTCTTCACCTCCCCTAATACACGAGTATCCGATCAGTTCCCAATCAAGGGCGGATTTACAAAAGGAATTTACGATATGCAATGCGATCAAAACACACACAAACACAAACACAAACACACACACACACACACACACACACACACACACACACACACACACACACACACAGCCACCACTACCACCTCATTCCGATAACACAAGCCAACGATTAAATCCCTACCCGATATACCGATACTAAAGCTGTAAACAAAATCTTATGCTGCAAAAGTGCCGAATCGCGTGACTCAGCCTCGTTTCTACTCACTCTCTGTCTCTTTCCCGGACTCAATTTATGACCCTTAAAAATGAGGCGACGCTCGGGTATGCTAAGAGTGGATAAACTGGGTCGTCACTCTCTTGTTTCTTGCACTTCACCACCGGCAGTCCTTGCAGTCCACGCCCCAGCTGTTATGTTGTATTGGAGGGAATTGGGAGGGTGTGTGACGCAGAGAGAGGCGGTGTGGTGGTCATGGACTATGATGCTGATTTGTGTCGGTAGTGGTGGCTGTGATGCCAAGTTGTTTTAGTCTCGTTACTGTGCTGGATAGTTACACACACACGCACACGCACACGCACACGCACACACACACACACACACACACACACACACACACACACACACTTATTTTTTCTTTCTCATTCATGTTGTTGAGTCACTAATTATGGCTCAATTGTATTCACAAGTGAGAGTTACAAAGGAGCTGTTTTGGGCATTAATTAAGCGACCCGACGCAATGACAAGTGTGGTTGTTTGTTTCTCTCTCTCTCTCTCTCTCTCTCTCTCTCTCTCTCTCTCTCTCTCTCTCTCTCTCTCTCTCTCTCTCTCTCTCTCTCTCTCTCTCTCTCTCTCTCTCTCTCTCATACAATTAAGTTCCTCCTTGCTTCCCCTCCTCCATTGTTTGTCCCATGTAGATCCGTCCTTGCCTCCCATTGTTCCTTTCCTCCGTCTGCGTGTTTACTCCTGTCGTTGGTCCCCTCATGCCGTGCAGCAGCCTTGGTCTGTCCTTGCAACGAGGCTTCTTCAGGAACGCCAGCTTGGGTTCACTTCACTGGCTCACTGTATACTGTGCGTTCCTCAGAAATTCAATTGATTTATTGTCATCATCGTTTTCTTTCAGTTATGACCTTGTGATTATTTTTCTTCTATTTGTTTTACTTGTTTTTCTTGCTGCACTCTTTTCATCCTCTTTTTTCCTCTTTTTCTTCCTTTTCTTCTTTTTCTTCTTACTCGTCATTTTTTTCTTTTCCTTTTTCCTTTTTTCTATCTTATTTCTTTCGTTTTCTTCCCATTAATGGCAGGATCATTTTTTTTCATCATTCCACCCC
>JAXIVD010004194.1:0-38098 GCA_036785275.1 Cancer borealis | reverse complement strand
CCCACTCAAGCGTTGGGCAGAAGAAAAAAACATGATCCTGTTGAGTTGAGGAGCTTGAGGACCCAAATCTGCCTCTCTGTTTTCTTTCACGCATCTCAACGTCATGGGATTTGTAGGTGACGTAATGGGAGCTTCTGGAATTTCGGTGGTGGTGGTGGTGGTGGTGGTGGTGGTGGTGGTGATTGTATTGTGTTGCGCTGCTCATTTTAGTACATGTGTTAATGGCAGTTGATTGCTCCGCTTTTTGGTTTGTTCAGCCGTAAGCAAAATTAGGTGGATTAACCGCGCGAAAAAAGAGAGAGAGAGAGAGAGAGAGAGAGAGAGAGAGAGAGAGAGAGAGAGAGAGAGAGAGAGAGAGAGAGAGAGAGAGAGAGAGAGAGAGAGAGAGAGAGAGAGAGAGAGAGAGAGAGAGAGAGAGAGAGAGAGAGAGAAGAGAGAGAGAGAGAAAAAAAAAATATTCGCTATGACATGGACTTTCGATACAAATTCAATTATTTCGGAAAAGTTCAAAGGATAATTTTTTTTGTTTTGCTTTGGGATGGCGTTGTATTAAGTGGGGTTCTGATGCACACGCGCGCACGCACACGCACACGCCCACACACACACACACACACACACACACACACACACACACACACACACATACACACACACACACACACACACACACACACACACACACACACACACACACACACACACACACACACACACACCTGAATACAAGAGGAAGTCCCGTCAGACACAAGAAGGAGACAAGCCTAACCCTGCTTCTCTTCTTCTTCTTCTTCTTCCTCCTCCTCTTCCTCCTCCTCCTCTCACTTCCCTGTATAATGGAGTCACAAGGGGAGCCGAGGTCTTCTCTTAACTTTTCTCCCTTTCCAGGATTCATTCAAGATTCAGTAACTAAACTAGAAGCAAGTGGCTTTATCCTTAATTTTTTTACCTGAAACTCTGCTCCTCCTCCTCCTCCTCCTCCTCCTCCTCCTCCTCCTCCTCCTCCTCCTCCTCCTCCTCCTCCTCCTCCTCCTCCTCCCCCTCCTCCTCTTCCAGGTAAGCCACACTGCATGTAAATGGAAGGTGTACAAGACTAAGTTAAATTACTTTAAATTAACTTATATTTTACCTAGTTTTCCCTTAAGGATTTTTTTTGAGGTATTTAAGATGAAGGAAATTTAACTTAGATGTATAGGGTCAGAATTTGTCACTTTTTTCTTTTTCTTTTTCTTTTTCTTTCTTTTCCTTTTTTATTTTCTCTCCCTCCCTTTCGTAAGTCATGTCTAGTGAAGGACATGGAACGAAGAATGATAAAAAATATAAGGAAGGTCAGTTATTTCTTATTCATTTCTTTCATTTTTTTCATTTTAGGATTGTTGTTATTCCGTCTTGGTGCTCCATTTTTTTCTTCTTTTGTAAATAAATAAATAGAATGAATGAATGAATATGTATAAAAAGAATAAATATATACATACATGTCTAGACAGTCGCTTTCTCCGTATCCACAATCTCTCTCTCTCTCTCTCTCTCTCTCTCTCTCTCTCTCTCTCTCTCTCTCTCTCTCTCTCTCTCTCTCTCTCTCTCTCTCTCTCTCTCTCTCTCTCTCTCTCTCTCTCTAACAACCCTGCAACACGCACGCCCTACACCCATAAATGAATAATTATACCCAGTGTCTTTTCACCTTATCACAAAAATAGTACACCTATTTAGCTATATGGTCACAAATTATTATCTCGTCCTCGTTTTCTGTCTTTTTATATTGGTCTACTTAGGCTTGGTGTGAGGTGTGTGTGTGTGTGTGTGTGTGTGTGTGTGTGTGTGTGTGTGTGTGTGTGTGTGTGTGTGTGTGTGTGTGTGTGTGTGTGTGCGCGCGCTTGCATTTTTTCCTGTATTTACTATAATTTCCCAATCTCTCTCTCTCTCTCTCTCTCTCTCTCTCTCTCTCTCTCTCTCTCTCTCTCTCTCTCTCTCTCTCTCTCTCTCTCTCTCTCTCTCTCTCTCTCTCTCTCTCTCTCTCTCTCTCTCTCTATGACACGCAGACATGCAAACACGGCATGGCTGGAGTCAATAGAGATGGCTGTCAGCACACGCTTTCACACTTTTTTCACACACACACACACACACCCACACCCACACACACACACACACACACACACACACACACACACACACACACACACACACACACCCTCCCTCCCTCATTCCCTTCCTTTCTCCCTCCTTCCTTCCCTCCCTTCACAATACTTCCCTCCCCCTTCACAAACTCCTTCCCTCACCCTCGTCTTCCTTCAAACTAACTTTTCCTCCCTCACAACACCCTTTCCCTCACCCTGACTTCCCCTCCTTCTCTCACCCTCTTCTACCTTCGTCTCGTCCTGTGCGGCCCTACTTTCGCTTGCATTGTTTACGATGGACAATTTATTCATCGAGAAATACCAGACACTCATTGTAGGGACATAAAACATAGTAGACACAACTTTAACGCCACGAGTAAATGATATAATGAGGGGAAGGGGAGGTGGAGGGGAAGGAAGGGTGAGAGGGGAGAGAGGGGAGATAAGAGGACCATCGCAGTGTGTTGCTGTTTGTCATTTGCTGAGCGTCGCGAGAAGAGGATATTGTTAGCTTGGTGGTTGGTGTGAGGTGGTGACGTAGGAAGGAAGGAAGAGGAAGAGGAAAGGTAGTGAGTACTTCTGTCTGTTGCTCCTTCGATTCTGCCTCCTGTCTTGGGTAAGTGCAAAGGATCCTACCATTGTTGTTGTTATTGTTATTGTTATTATTATTATTATTATTATTATTATTATTATTATCAGTATTATTATCATTGGTAGTAGAAAATTACCAACCTATAGATTTCTTACGTAAATTATATAATTTTCGAGTTGTTTCAAAATATAGTATTCTGGTTAAATTTCATGAATAAATCGACACCTACGAATTTCATGAAAATCTGTACATAGTGTTATTGAAGATGGTGAGTAAGAACCTGGACTCAGTTTTCTGATTACTTGAATTTCGCCTTTGGTTGCCTAATAAAATCAATGGAAATAACAGATATTTAACTCTCAGAGGGCGATGCTGCCCTACTACGTCATATATGTAGAGAGATGACCCACCCTAAACCCACACGACATAATGGAAATGTGTCATTCGGTTTTCCAGTCTATACGTGTTACAACCAGTTCAGTGTCGTGTGGGGTTGTTCTTACCGATGTTACTAAAACCGGAAAACTTACTCAACAAATCTTAATGCAAATTTTAAGATTTGCAATTATTATTCCTATAATTTTTAATCTATCTGTAACGGTAACGAATTTCCGAATTTTTGTGGCCCATAAATTTCAACCAGGATGGGGATAGAATAAATGTTTACTACTTTACTATGTAACTATTAGTCGTATAGGAGAAACTAATATAAACAAATATGTTAAACTTTGTAAGTTCTAACTGATGTCATAATTTCTACAAATATTCTCATACTTTGAGACAAAAAATGTTGTGTGAAAAAAACATTAAAACGCATATGCAATTTTCTTTGTTATGTGATTACCAAAGCTTAAGAGAATGGGGACCTATTGCTCTTTATATACTGTCGCATACGTTTTTCAAGTAAACCTCATACTTTTCTTATCCTTAATATTTTTTTCCATCTCTCTTGCTTTCCATTCCCACAGCCTTCACACTCTTCTTCATCTTTTCTTTCTCCTCTTCTTCCTCCTCCCCGATTATCTTTCAGTTCCCAGCCTCCCACTTCATTCACATTTTATCAAACATATTTTTCTTATTTCTCACTCCTTTTCCTTAGTTATCCTCCTCCTCCTCCTCTCGTATCTCGACAAGTATCCTTTAGTTTCCTATCTCTTTCCTTAATGTTTTTGGTGTGTCATCGCCCTGGCAAGTGAGGTAGAGCGAGTGAGAAAGAGAGTAAGAGAAATAGAGGAACGCTTGAGGAATTAAAGAAAAAGAGGCTTTCTCTCAGCATCCTCAAGAGGCTTTGAGCTCCTTACGTTGTGAGGAAATGCTCACTGGAATGTTACCTGCAAAGAGAAGGTTGGGAGTCGTGTTTTAATTATTTTTGGGAATGTTTATTTCACTTCCGTCTCTGTGTGTGTGCGTGTGTGTATGTGTGTCTATGTGTGTATGTATTTGTGTTCTTTTTATTTCAATTTTGTATTTGCTTTTTTCTTGTGTTTTATCCTGCTTCGTATTATTAACAGTTATTTTTTTCTTCTCTCGCTTTCATTATTACTCCTCTTGTAATAATAATTCAAATACATAAAACCAGCAACAAAAACACTAACAAGAACACAGACAACAACAACAACAACAACAACAACAACAACAGGAGCAACACAGATACGTAACATAAACACACCGACACAAACAGGACTACAAAAAAAAAACCCTCATCACGTAACGGAGTCGATGGTGCCACACAGCTAGATATTAAAACATTCCGTTCTAAATTGTTTCGAGTAATTATTAGTACGTTATTAACAATTCAAAGCGTGGTTATCAGTACACGTAGAAGTGGCACCAGACAAAGCGGCCGTTGGTGTGTGAAACGAGAAATTATTGTCTCATTAATCTTGCACAAAATTATATCCACTGAAGTTTCTCTCCCAGTAAATTTACCTTTCAGTCCAAATTCAGTTAGTGAATGACAACAAGGAGAATGGAGCAAGGCAATTTGTTAGCATGAAGTCGATGTGTGATTGTATGCTACACACACACACACACACATATTTACATACACACGCACATACATACACACACATACACACACAGACCTCCATACACCTGAGTAAGGCCAGCACGGGACGCTAAAAGCAACAGGTACAAACACAAACTTCAGAAAACTCCGTGACTGTGTTGTGTTTTTCTATCTCCACAGACTCGAGTTGCTTCAAAGAGAAGATAATAAGGACATCTCCTCCCCTTCCCCCTCCCCCCCAATGCTCAATACCTGTCATTTTTTGCTTTTCCTTTGTGATCCATCCAAGAAAAACAGTTGGGATGGGTTGGAGGGGGCGGGAGGGACTTTTTTCATCTTCTTTTCTTTATTTTAACTTTTGATGAAGGTTCCTGCTGGTGTGTGTGTGTGTGTGTGTGTGTGTGTGTGTGTGTGTGTGTGTGTGTGTGTGTGTGTGTGTGTGTGTGTGTGTGTGTGTGTGTGTTTTTTTCTTTTTCCTCACAAACCATTCATAACAGAAAACTCGACTCTGTGATACTGCAAGATGGAAGGTCGCTGTGGAAGGCAAGGGAGGAGCGTGTGTGGGTGGATTAGAAGTGGATGTGGAGCTATACAAGATAAAAGTGGATGGCTAGAGACAACAACATAACAGAGAAAAGTATTAATTAACCATCTCGTTTTTTTGTTCACAGGTAACGCGAACATGACAACACCAACAATCTCAATCTGTTTCGTGTGCATCTGTAAGTACAACGAATAGGACTTGAGTAATTAAACACCATTAAGGAGAATTAAATACCATTAGCGAGAATTATCACCAAATACCAATCAAGCAAAGCCGCCTTTAGAGTAATCACCTGTAGACTGAAATAGACATAACACCTGCATGTCTTAACTAGTTACTCCTGGTGGCTTAAACAGACATTAGGAGTGAATGTGAGGTGGTAATATATGCAGCAATTAAGAGAAAGTTTAGAGGAAATACCAATGAGATGGAAAGTTAAGTTAATGTCAAAATGTTCTTCATGTTTGAGGGGAAATAAATGTTAGTTAGAAGTGGGTGAAAGAGTGCGTTAAGTGGCGTTTATATCCTTTTACAGTTTGGGTGCCTGTGGTCTGCGCTGCCACACGCCCACACCTGCCCTCTGACACACCTGAAATGCCCTCCCCCCACACACCTGTCTATCGCATTCGTAACTTGCTCTCTCGCACATCTGGAACTGACTCTAACATACCTGACCTTATCTCCTCCAACACACCTCATGAAAACTTAATCTCACACACCCCTGTTTCGTCCCCTTCAAGTATACCCGCCTCAGCCTCACACCTGTCCCCTCCCACCCCTGCCAACACCCCCGCTTCACCCCTGCCTCCCAACACCCCAGCCCATGAGCGTCTAAATGCAGGGGGAAGAGCACACCCTCACCTCATTCACTCATCAACTCACAATTACGGGTGAGTAACTTTTATTTTCTATTCTAAACATAACGCCAAAGTTCTAGAAATAAAAATAAACAAAAAAAAAGCCTAGTGACTAGATTGACCAAAGACACACACACACACACACACACACACACACACACACACACACACACACACACACACACACACACACACACACACACACAGTTATGATTAATTAGGCACTACTGAATGAGGGAGGTTAAGTACGTAATTATAGTGGAGTGTTTCAGTAAGAGTGCTGAGTCTTCACTGGCTGCTCTCCTAACCTGGGTGTGGCAAAAGGCATCCCCTCCCTCCACCCTCCTCCTCATCGTCGACCACACCACGCAAGGTAGGCCTCGTTTACCTCGTTAGGGTTAAATTTCCTCATAAAATGCTAATAGAAAACTGAAAAAAAGAGTTTGTCCTACACTAGAGAAAAGTTACTGGTAGTAGTAATAGTGGTAATAATAGTCGTAAAGGTAGTTAGATAATCCCCCTGAACAAGGTAGTTATAGAGTATATAGTTCTGGTATGGGTTAACGAGAGCGCGCTGTCCCTCTCACCAAGAAGCTGCCGTGAGTCAGAATCGAACTCGTAACTTTTAGAACACAAGCTGAGCACTGTATCACATAGCTCCCCCCCGCCCCCCCCTCCCCCACCCCAGTAGTAATAGTAGTTGTAGATGAGAAAATGGTGCTTCGTCAAACTATTGTGCTTGTGTTCGCTGCACCACGCGTCATGCCCGAGAAAGAATAATTGTAGGAACGAAAAGTATCACATCGAGGTGCACAATTTTATTTTCACTGTAAAATCTTTTGCAAATATTATTTCTTTCTCACTTTATTTCTTTATTATTTTTTTTTTTTAACCTATGTGTACCTTCGCTGCGATATGAGTTGTATATATTTCAATGGTTCGTACGAGAAGATATTTTAGTGTATTACAATATATACCCTTTTTTTTCGTGATAAATTCCTGTTATATGAAAATAAATTCGGTCTAGTTTCCATGACGCAGTACAGTAAAAAAAAAAAAAATTTAAAATAAACAAATAAACAAATCTAAACAAAACACAAACACACACAGCCGGATGATATTTATTTCGGCAAAACTCCCCTAAACCAACACACACTGACATCCATTTCACAACAAACTGAACAAACATTGCCATCAAAAGCAAACAACAGTGATTTCCTATCTCTGCGTCAGGCACGGAGGCGCTGCAGGAGGTGCTGAGGAAGTCCTGGGCGTCCCTGTGGGTGCTGGAATACACTAAGAACCTCACGCCCTTGAAAAATGTGCTAACGAAACGCTCCTTCTCCCTTCCGCCATCCACCATCGTGCTCTTACTATGCTCCCAAAACAACATGGTCTCCATTTTCTCTTACGTGAGTGTAAAGAAAATGGGAGTTTATACATTTCAAGTTTGTGGATTTTCGTTTCCGTATCCGACAGGAAGAAATCTGAGTCGAATTTATAGGGAACTCTGTATTCTATTTATTTTATTCACTTGTTTTTGGTGTGATGAATATGTGGTGTTTATGTTTATGGTTTCCTTGTGTTTGTGTTTAGGTCAGGGATCACGACATGGAGACTGCAGGGGTGTGGTGGCTCCTGGTGGCAGACACTGACATCTCAAGGCAGCTGGAGGGCGTTCTGCGTGAGGGTAGCCAGGTATGTGGTCCTATCACACACTATTTATCATTATTATCCTCATTATTACTCATTATCATCATTGTTTTGTATATGTTGAGTGAGGTTTGTCTGCTTCAGGTTGTTTTAGCAGTGAAAAGGTCGCCGTCGCTTTACAAACTAATGGTCGCGAAGGTGGATCAGGAAGGTCACCCCAGGTAAGCATACATACACGTGCATCATCAACAGGTAAATAAATGAAGAGTTAATAAGACAATCTGATTATGTTATCCGTTAATTCCATCTTCATTATATTACTATTGTTGTTTTTGCATGTGTTTCGTTGTTGCATTTCGGTTCATGTGAGAGTTTCATAAGCAATCAGGATTTTCATCGGTGCAAGAAGACGCTATGTTGTAAGAGGTCAGGTCACAACGCAGTCACCACCAGTAAGTCTCATTCCCAAGGTTCGTTCTCGGAGCTTACTGGGACGTTACTGGGGACTCCGGGGTGCACGTACACGAGCCTCTGATGCCGGACCTTATGCACGTGTACCGGGATTTGGCGGGGCGACGGCTGGTGATGGCCACGAAGCAGAACTTACCTTTCGTCGGCCTGAAGGTGGGGCGGGACGGCAGGCTAGTGGTGGAGTCAGGCATTGATGTGAGGATAATGGAAGCTCTTGGACGCTACCTTAACTTTACGTGAGTGACTGAGTAGCTCGACTGTTACGTCCTCATGAGTAATTAAAGGGAGACGAACGAGGGACTTATAAAATGATGTATACGAGGTGTAACTGTAATTATGTGTTTAATATAAAGTTACTGAGATATATACATGATACAATGTAGGTGTGTTTGATTATCTTATTCACCTGATTTACCTGTGTGTGTGTGCGTGTGCAGGTTCCAGGTGTTGACTCCTCCTGACGGGCAGTGGGGTGGACCGCTGCCAGATGGTAATGTGTCGGGTATTATCGGACAGGTAGCGCGGCGGGAGGCTCACCTGGCCATCTGCGAAATTACCATCACAGGTGACAGCCAGGTGGTGTGGTTAGCATGGAAGGGGAGGGAGGGTAGGGAAAGGAAGGGTAGGGCATGAAAAGGAAGGATAAGGGAAGGGGAGGGGAAGGAAAGGGAAGGGAGGGGAAGGAAAGAGAAGGGAGGGGAAAGGAAGCATGACGGTACTAGGTTGTATCAACATAATCTAATAACATAACCTAATCTAATCTAACCTAATATAACCTAATCTAACCTAATCTAACCTAACCTAACCTCACCTAACGACCCAGGGAGCCGCGAGACTGTGGTGGACTTCACATCCCATTACTACCTTGAGGCCACAACCATGGTGTCTCCCGCCCCGGCTCTCAGAAGTAGAATCTTCGCTATATTTTCTCCGTTCACTTACCAAGTTAGTGTGGCTTGAGAGGGGAAAACATGCACTAGACTATGAATAACTATCACAGGAGAAGGTTAATGTTACCTGTTTGATGTTACCTGTTTGATATTACTTGTTGATGTTACTGTTTTCTTCCTCAGGTGTGGTTATGCATCGCTCTGGCCACGCTGTCTGTAGGTCCTGTAGCTGCTTTACTGGCCACCTGCACGGACGGCTATGTGTTCCCGCCGCCCCGCCGTCGTCCCGTCCACGAGTATTCCTTCAATCTGTTCCGTAACTTAGTGGTGCAGACGAACCTCATCCACACTTCACAGCTGCCTCTTCGGATCCTATTCGTCGCGTGGTTCCTCTTTTGTTTCTACGTGTACGGTGAGATAGAGATAGATAGATAGATAGATAGAAAGAGAGAAAGAGATAAAGAAAGAAAGTAGGAAGGAAAGTAAAAAAGAAAAAAAGAAACCGCATCTCTAAATCTTAAGTAACAAAAGTTACGATCTTACTCAACTTGAAGGATGATCACCCCCACCACCACCCCTTCCTCAACCCTCCATCACCCTTGCTAAGCCTTCCACCCTCACCCCTTCCTCAGCACTGTACTCGGGCACACTAACGGCGGTACTGGCTGCTCCTTCCTACGAGCCTACCATTGACAGCCTCCAAGACCTGCCACGAGCGGTCAGTCAAGGCTTCACGTTGGGAATGATCTCAGACACTAGCATGGAATTCCTCTTTAAGGTCAGAAGAAAAAAAGGAAAAACAAAACATGCTGTCCTCAAGGTACCTCCCTCTACAGGTGTTTTTACAGGAAATGTCTTGTTGCAGGAGGCGAAGAAAGGTATTTACCATGAGGTGTGGCAGCTGTTCAACCATAAAACACCATCGCAGAGCTTCTTTAAGGATCCTTTCTCAGGCTTCGATAATGTATGTATACGTGTAGACTCAACCCATCGCTTCGTGTACATTATATAAACTCGTACAGTACATGACCACTAACAAGTACTCTTTTCTCGTCACCACGCGGCGCTTCTCTACAGATTGTTCAGAGGAAGCTTGTCATGTTCTTCCCGTCCCTAAATGGTGAGCTACAGGCTATCTATAGAGGGCGTCACAGATACTATTTCGCGCCTCACCACTTCTATCCACAGGCGTACGGGATGGCATGCTACAGAGGCGCTCCTTTCCTCGCCAAGTTTAGCCAAATGTAAGTGTGGGTAGCTTGCAGTGCTTGTGTTATTATTTTCATGGTTATGGTGGAGGGAAAATAATTACTTGTTACTCTACGGCCTCGCTGGACGTACACCATTGTATCAAAGCTCAATAAAACACATTTAACTTTGGTGTGGAGTTGGTTCTACAAGCATCGTTACCTGGTGTTAATTAAAGTGTATACATCTACCTGTGTGACTCCCTCTCTTTAACACACACCTTTGTAATAAACTCATAGTAACGACAGTCGCCCTCCCAGCCTCCTTCACCGCCTTCTTCAGTGCACACCCTCTGCCTTGGCTCCCCAGGGCAATAATTCCTCGATACTAATTAACAGACGCTATATTAAGGTGACATTGTTCCCGCTTCTTTTCTTTCACACCTTCTTGCTTATCTCCAGCCTGTCGGGGAAACTCAATCTTTTATAACTTCCTTCACTTTTAATTCCTCATTCCTGAAACTTTTTTTTTTATATTATGGAGCTTAACTTTTTTTTCTTTTTTAATATCCTTTTGCCTCTCGTATTCCTTTTCATTGTTTATCGCCTTTAAAAGTTTATAACCGTTCCACCTCTTACCGCACATTTCTCACGCCTCCTTAAGCTTCCCTCACTCCGTTAAGTTAGCGTTCCATTCACCTTGACGCACCTAACCTTCCTTTCCTTGGTGTTGGTGAGGCTGACGTGGATGACGGAAGGTGGACTCGTCATGCAGTGGAGGAGAGAGGTGATGGATGATGCCTCCTCTACTTCCTCCACCACAGACAGACCCACGGAGGAGACATGGTCCACAGCTATTAATTTGAAGCATTGTCAGGTGTGTGTGTGTGTGTGTGTGTGTGTGTGTGTGGAAACTGCCTGGCTGCTTCGACTCATCATCTCGACTCACTCATGTTTTCTGTGCAGCTACAAAATTAGGGTGACTATATTAAAGCATGAAAAACAAATGACAACACCGTCTTCATATTTCTCAAACACAAATGCGTTTTATAAAATTTCATCAAGACTAACTAGTATTATATTATTGAATAAATGTTGCAAGAGATTAATTTTATCACTGAAACTATTTTTTGGGGCGTTTTGGAAATCTTGTTATAAAATAGTACGATAATAGACGATCACGCAGAAGGCGCCGAAGGGTACCTACCTGACGGGGCGTTGTTTACCTTAGGCCGCCTTTTTCTTCCTGCTGCTGGGGCTGACGGCGGCGGGGTTGGCGCTGGTGGGGGAGCTGGTCATCGCTGGATACAACACCGGCAGGCAAAGGTTTAATGGCGCCAAAGGTGAGGATATACTTGGCGCAGAGGTGTTACACTTTAACCTGCATCCATCCCTGCTCTCACCTCGTTTTTCGTGCACCATATTTTCCTCGCCTTTTGAGTTCGCGTGTAAGGGTAAGAGGCGTATCGCAGCGGTAATCTCTAATCCACTTCTGCTTCTGATTAGGAGTGAGCTGGAGGGTGGAATAGTTCTCAACTTTTTTTTCCGCAACGCTTCGTCTATTCCGTTGTTCTCCTCAGTTACACTTCACCGATTAACACTGAAATAAATCAACACATGGATTTCTCTCATACTCTCACGCACTTAGCATTCAGTTTATATCTAAAAACTTGCTTATTTGTTTCAGAACTGTGGTAAAGATGGTCGTCACTGCCAGCTCGTCCTCCTATACACTGTCTCTCTCTCCTTGCACTCTCGCGTTCTAAACTTTAAACTAGCAGACAATTGTTGTGATTTCCCGGAATGTTAAAATGATCAAATGTAAAAAATAAACATTGTGTGCTGTAATGTATTTAGTTTCTATCCTAAATCTGGGTGTAATGTTTGAGTTTAGGAATGGTATGTTTATTGTGTTTACTCAGGAAATTAATTGTTATTATGTTGTAGCTGTGATATAAGTGGTTTTTTTTTTTAAAAGCAATAGAAAGAGCAACACACACACACACACACACACACACACACACACACACACACACACACACACACACACACACACACACACCCACACCCACACCCACACACATATTAAGCAGGTTTTCACACAGCATAACTACAGGTTTGTCTTAATACACTGCAAAGGGATGGCTTTTTCTGCAATAAAAACGACAAAAGCTGTGCACTGTTATTGCATCTAAACTTTTACCCTTGCACGGATGGTAAAAAAAAACAGAAAAAAAAAGTAAAATAAAAAAATCCTGCCACCAAATTCGAAGCCTTAACCCTTCTAAATTGGAGCTCCGAATCCTCCCTATAGTTGTCTCTCTATCGAAATCGAAAAAAAAGAGAGGATGAAAAAAAAAGGAATTGGAACAAGCTCGAAATACGTTTGAATGAAGCTGATGATTGTCTCGAACTCTAGTTTCTTTTTTCTTTTTATTCCATTAGTCTATTAAAACAATATAATTTAATCCTTAGTTACAACACTTAACACAATAGAAACCAAACTATTAACATGTGAAGGCTGCTATGCGTGTCAAACTATATATTATTTCATGTTTTTTCTTAACTCTTAAAATCACATGTATTAAAAGTGTTAGTACAATCAATTACCATTACTAGAATATGATCACGTCAATTGGTCATTATATTTCAGTGTTACAGAGTTAGGAACACTGTAAGAAAGTGTTACTAATGCATGAAAATCTTTTTGTATATATAATCACCAACGAGAGAGAGAGAGAGAGAGAGAGAGAGAGAGAGAGAGAGAGAGAGAGAGAGAGAGAGAGAGAGAGAGAGAGAGAGAGAGAGAGAGAGAGAGAGAGAGAGAGAGAGAGAGAGAGAGAGAGAGAGAGAGAGAGAGAGAGAGAGAGAGAGAGATAATATATTAATCGTGGTGAGGACAGTGTTAGCAAAGTTTAGCATTTAACAACATTTGCAGCGAGTGTTAGCAGTTAGTTTATTAACTTTTATTTGGATGGTGCAAAGTCCTGTAGACATTATGCTTTTGGTGTGATTATTATGTATCTATTATATATACCTCTCTCTCTCTCTCTCTCTCTCTCTCTCTCTCTCTCTCTCTCTCTCTCTCTCTCCAAATTTCCTTATTCCATTTTCTGTTCCTCCGGACTTTCTCTCTCATTTATCACCATTATGTCTAAATCCCTTCAGAGCCGAGGTAATCCAGACCCGTTGTTTTCCTTTGCATCGTCCTCGTCCTCCACGTCGTCGTCCTCGTCGTCCTCCCTTTCCCTCTTCTCATCCTCCTGCGCATTAACAACAATCTTGAAATTACAAGTATTCCCGGTTCATTTTGATGGTGTAGAATTATCCAAAGGGAAGCTCTCAAATTAGAAGGGAGAAAGGAGGAAAGAAGAGACAGGTAGGAGAAGAGGGAAAGGAGAAGAGGGGAAGAGAAACTAGGTAGAGGAAAGGGAAAATTGCAGAAATTGAAATGGAAATATGAAGTGTGTTGGAACGTCAAGTTAAAGAGTGAAAAGTTGGAAGAATAACAGAAATTTGGACTATGTAAGCTTTCTTCTTAAAATGTATAGGTGTTGTCCCCTTAAAGGTTGTAAATTACTTAAGGTAATGAAATAAGAAGGATGTTGTTATATTGATGTGTTAACGTGTGTGTCTGTTTTCAAGGTGACAGTCAAGTTGGTCTAGGAGTGAAATTATTGTTTAACCTTACAAAAGTATATTCCATTCACTATTGCTAAGTATTTTTTTTTATAAAGATTTTGTGTAGCCTATATGGTAAATTAACAGTGAAAATAATAATAATAATAATAATAATAATAATAATAATAATAATAATAATAACAATAACAGTAATAATAATACACACACACACACACACACAAGAACAGTAATATCATCTAGAACATAATCAATAACTGTAACATGCAATCAAACCATGGAATACACATCATCATCAGCAGTGGCGCCATCTCTTTATCGTATTCATCATATGTGGTTGGATTTGGTTGCCTACTTACCGTGAACAAAGAAGAAAAAACAGCACTAAAACAATAACACATTTACAGAACAATAATTTGGAGAACTACTACTATTTAAAGACAGAAGTAGGAGGAAACAGAAGAAATCATGTCCGTTATTTGTAAGAGGAGAGAAGATATATAAACATACTCATATTGAAAAGAAGGCAATATGGTGAAGGTTTTGTTAGAGGTGAGCTGTAGCCGAAGACACCATTGAATAACGATGAAGTGACACGTTCCCCTCCGTATCATCTTTATCATTGTTATCGTCTTTATCACCTCTTTTAGAATTGTTTGTTTCTTCATCTTCTGAGAATTGTGTGTTATTTAGATCCAGGTGCATTATGATGAAGATGCAAAATTTTATCCATGTCCAAATTCCATGCTTAGTGCAGGGTAGGAGTGAAAAATAATAAAATAATGTTGCTATCAGATAGATTTTTTAATGTTGTTGACAGGTGTAATAATTGTATGTGGAACCCATTAAATATTTCAACAGCATAACTACTTAAATATTATATTCACTATTAGCATATCCATTTTATTATTTTTAGTTGAACTATCAAAACACTGGCTAATTTATTGAAGCAATCTTTGACAAGATTTAAAAACAATCTATTTAAAGGCTAATGGTTCTAACATGTGGTATATTCAATGTACATTACTTTTTCAATATATAATAAACCTGAAAGACCATTTCAATACTCAGGATATGCCTTTGCAAATTTTAATGAAAAATGAATACGGAGTTGCATCGAATGTGAACTCCTTTGATCCCTGAGGTGGTGGTGCATAAGTAAGTACCCAACACTGCGGACAAACTCTGCCAGCTGGTGACCTACAGATACAATGGAGTGAATGATGTTAACCTCATGACACATTGATATAATAAAAATGAATATGAAATGAATAAATGATGTATGGCAGTGAAGGTGATTCCCAAGGGTGGCAGTGAAGATTTCTTGCTCGGATGGAAAAATATGCAAGAAACATTCAACGGACATATATGAATAATGCATAGAATATATGTAATAAAAGTAACAATATTAGTTATGGGTAAATATTTTCTTTGTTTTGGAAAGAAGCCCCGGGATGAGCAGGATATCAAACCAGGAAACACGATATGGAGGCACTTGCTGAGAAAAAAACATATCTTTCACCCACCACGATGTGTAATCAGTAGCCGGCTTCCTGCTTTACTTCCTGGTAGTATTATCTCATCCCTGCAAATAGTCTCTAAAATCTACACTCCGGACTTTTAATAAATATAACCACATGAAAAGTTCTCTGACAAGTTCCTGTATTCGTACTTATTTGTGTGAATTCAACAGGATAGAGGATTGTTAATTAAGAGTAGTGAAAATGTACAAGGCAGAATTAGTGTATTAAACCGGCTATCACAAAAGAAGTCAATAAATCACTCGGACACGTACACTCCTGCCATTCTTCAGTCTTTTCTATCTTACTTTCATATACTTTTTCTTTAGTTCTGTGTATTCAATGCCTAAGTTGTTTTCTCCTTTTTTATAATTTTCCTAACATTTACATATATTTATATACTCCAAGTGTGCTGTATTTCCAATGAATGACTTCTATTTCTTGGTTCATAATTCAATTATCTTGCAGTGACTCGTTTCTGTAAGCATCCAAGTATCTCACATCAATACGTCAGCCTCTATTCTGTTGTGTTTTTCATCATGATCTATATTTACATGTACCAATTATTTATATCACTCCTGTACTGTATATCACATTCACTTACTACTTCATATATCTCTATCAAAGAATTCAAATACACCACAGATATAACAGTTCATAATTCTGTTCTCACATATTGGTTTTTGAGTTCATTAAGTCATTTTATTACTGTTTCTTAATAATTAATTTTGCATTCATCGCCAGTCCCATGAAAGGCAGCTTTGGCTCACAATATCTGCATATTTGTGGTGTATAAGGATATCAATGAAAAGCAGAATAAAAATAACTATATGGTATTTAAATTAAACATATCAATATATTTACACAATTAAGAGCAAATTATGTTTAGGCAGAGTAAAAAAAATATCCAGAAACAAGTTATGCAGACATCTCCCAGAGGTGACTACCGTCGCTTTACATACATACTACACTAATATTATCCCTTCAAACTAAATCAAACAAAAGATTACAAAAATACTACTGTACAGCACGTAACCTATGTACAAAAGTAACACTTGATTCAGGCAGTGAAGACTTGCCCGGCTGTTGGTTCACTCTCCCTCAGGCCAACCCAAGGCCAGCCAGGTGTTCTAAGTAATAACACTACAGCTAAGTATAAACAACACAGCTGTCATCAGTGTCATGCCTAAAAACAATGCAAATAAATGTCCCTAAAAAGAAATATGATCATGATTTACTGATGGTGTGCGTCATGAAATAATATCATCTTGTATTGATGACACACACCACATGATTTATCGCTTTGTCAAAGATAGAATTCCTAAACTTAAGAGGCTATTCAAGTTCTGCAATTACTGTAAACATTTTTTACTATTTACTTTACTGAATAACATCATCAAAGCAATGCAGTTGATTTATACAAAACTACATTTACAAAGAACTGGAAAAAGAAGTTATAACTTACAGCTAAATGAATGTCAACTTTTGCAAGCGTTGGTGTTGATGTTCCCTGTTTGGCAGCAGCCTCTTTCAAAGAATGCATTCACATGGTGACCAACTTATAGGAGTGAAGGTGTGCTGGTCACATCAGTGGGTCTGATATCAAGGTGGAAGTGCAATGTAGCATGTGGTTATGATGCTAACCACTGTTTCTTAGACTACTAAGTATGTGGGGGAATGTTGATGTCCCTAGAACACCATACTGTACCACCACGTCATCCAGGCTGCCACACCTCAACCAGATACTCACTCACTCACATACATTGCACGCTAAGTCACCATCACCATCACCACCTCTCTTAACACCCTAACATGGATATGCTGCCTCCTCTAGCATGGCTCATATAAGTGTCACCAAGTAAATATCTCTGAATCATGGGAGTGTTAACGTCAAATGTTCCATCACCTGCACAAGCCAAACAACACTCACCTACAGCACAGAGGACACAAGCCACACCTAGAACCACTTCCCCTTCCACCCCTCTGCACCCATGGAGCTGCACACATACAAGCCATGCCGACGTGGTTTTAACAAATACAAATAAACTATCTAGGGTGTCTTCCTAACAGTGGGGTGAGTGCACCTTTAAGTAGCAGCATACTCACACACAGTCACACACACACACATTACTTTTTCTCCAAGGTGTTGAGACCAATGGATGTTGCAGGGGCTGGCAGTAGAAGGACGCAGAAGGTCTTTGTACTTGTGAGCAAACGGCAAGACATGTGGAGCAACTTTTTTATTTCTTCTTGTTCTTGTCCTTGATGGTGTACTTTTCATAGTTCTTCTGGGGGTCATACGGCTCCCACCGGCTGGCAGGGAAGATGTGCTTGTTCCTCTCATACCATGTGCGCATCACCACCTTGCCTGCAGGACGGAGAGGAAACTAGACTATCTCTGGCTCTCGGATAATGCAAATATTTTTCCCTCACTATCTCGTAAAGGAAGATAATGATGTTATTTATGGTACTGAAGCTTGCACCGTTTTTAGGTTTGTTATAGTGCAATTTTTTTCTCTCTCTAATGTTGGAGTAAGATTAATGAAGGTAATATATGGATGGTTTCAGAGAATACAACATAATGATAAGGAGAGATGGTTTGTTTTCTCACCAGCGTGTGATTCCTCCTTCTCCACTGACGCATCGCTGACCAGTCTAATATCATCGTGGACATCAAAGTGGAACAGCGGACCGCTCTTCCCTCGGGCCTGTAAAGAAAACAGTCTTGCTCAACATCACAACAAAACATTTCTCACTGCATCAAATCCCTGCGTGTAAGTTTGTCAATGATATATAACGAATCGAATAATAATTCTTTATATTTTGTGGTGTTGGATCTTCCTATGTCGCAGAACTGGTCTTAAGGAATCCTATGTTTACTTCCTTTATTTCTGTTCCTTTTATCCCTTCTCCTACACACACGTACCTTGTTAACAATGAAGTCATAGAAGGTGTAGTGATGAGGGATGATCAGATCTTCCTTAATATACATGAGGTGATCCGCAGATACCGAACGCAGCTCATTAAACTCCTTGCGTAGGATCTCGAGGCCTCGTTGCAGGAACTGGTACACACTGTTGCCTGTTGGGGGAGAGGAGATGAAGTGTGCTTGAGGGAAAATGAAGTGTTGATAAAAAAAAAGTGTAAGAACTTCAAAAGAGCAGCAGAAGTGAGTGGAAACTGACAGTATTTTATTTTATTTTTGTTTAAGTCTTTTTTACGTAAGTTGTTGCTCACCTTTCTTCATTCTTACGGAGCGTCGGTGACCAGATCCATCCCAGTAGCTGAAGGTGATCTCTATCTCCTCATTCTTCATGGCCTCCTGTTTAGCTACCCATTCCTGCAGCCAACATTGCAATCATCATCATCATTATCATTATTAGTATTACTCTTACTCATCTTCTCTAAGTCTAAACATACTATTTATATGTTTCTATAAAATATACCTTCTCTTACCTGTATATTTATAACCCATTTCCTGTGTTTCCTCTTACCTGTCTCAGCTCCTCTCTAAGTCTGTTCTCGGCATCTTCTCTGTCTCGGTCGGGCAAGAAGCTAGTGTCCACGTCAGGGTTCTTAATCATCTTGAAGCCTTTCTCAGCTTCACTTTCACTAATAGAAGCATCACTACTTTCCTCCTCCTTCACAATTTTTTCCTCTTCTTTCACAATTTTTCCCTCCTCTTTCACAATTTTTTCCTCCTCTTTCACAATTTTTTCCTCCTCTTTCACAATTTTTTCCTCCTCCTTCACCTTCTTCTCTGTATCGCTCTCACTTTCTTCCTCTTCCTCCTCCTCCTCCTCATCATCTGGGCAGAAACTGAGCTTGGCAATCTGTGGTTATATATAAATGGTGTTAATATACTTTGGATAGAAATACATGATCTACTTCTGCTTGACTTCAGTTTAATAAGTGATACACAAAAAAGGTATGTTGAAAAAGCTTCCTGTTATCTGATATTTGCATCCCAGTTTCCCCAGTTTACCTTCCCCAAGTTTCCCTCGGTACCCATTTATCTACCCTCGTCCGGGATTGAACTCAGGCCAACGGATTGGTAGTCAGAAGTACTAACCTAACATAACCAAACCAAACCTAACCTAACCTCTCAACCCCTTATGGATACGTTAGTTACAAATTGTTCAAAGCCACACACCTTGTCTCTTTGTTCCTTTTTCTTAGCTTGCTTTGCCTCGATCTCCTTTTTGAGTAACTTTTCCTGTTCTCTTATTTTCCTGGCCAGTTCTTTTTCTCTCTCCTTCACAACGTCCTCTTGCTTTGCCTTCATCTCATTCAGTGTTACCAGACCAATGGTAGAGCTCTGGAGGGAATAATAAGGATTGACACACTCCTAAGTACACACACACACACACACACACACACACACACACACACACACACACACACACACACACACATACCTTTAGTTGTTGTTCCACTGCATCATAATGGACAGCAAATTTATTTTCTATTTTGTTGATTTTTAGAGTTTCTTCCAATTTTCTTTTCTTCTGTTCCATTTCCTCCTGTTCTTTTTCTCTCTTTTTCTTGATCTGCATGGCACGGCCCGCCTCGCTGGCTGCCCCTTTATACTGCGCCATCTTGCCTCGTTAAGTCAACTTCTTCCCTGTTTAAGCAGGATATTTATACTATTAAAACCATATACTAAAATCAAATGCTATCTTATCTCTCTAAGTTACTTTCGTCCCTGTTTTAGTTACATATTTATACTTTTAAAAGCATATATTTAAATCATAATATACAACAGTGCAGCCTAAACTATTATCAATATTATAACCAATATCAATAATAGTCATGTTTATTGTGAATCTGACTATGGAAATGAGGATTATTCTGTATAATTATAATGATAAATATATTGTTAGAAGTTACCATTTCATTGCTAAAAAAAAAAGGTCATAAAATTATAAAGGATAATCTAACCTTACCTTACCTGACCTGTCCTATCCTATCCTAACCTAACCTTCCCTTATCCTACCTTACCTGATCTGTTCTGTCCTATCCTATCCTAACCTTACTTATCCTAACATCACCTTACCTTAACTTAAACATCGTATACGTATATCCAAATTATTCTCTAATGTAACTGGTTTTAGGGAAGTAATGGGAAGTAATGTTGGGATCCGTATTATTATTATTATTATTATATATTAATGTCCTTAACGTATACACTTGAAAATATACACGGCACGAAAGTGTAGATAGGTATATAACAAAACAAAATAAATATATAAAATAACATGATAATCTATAAATAAAAAAAAAAACAGGTGAACGATAGAATTTTTGTTTTAATCATACCTTAATAACTAGTGTAATATCCTCTGTTCTAGACTTTTTATGACTTCTACTTCCTCTCTACCATGCTGTGCCACTTGACTATAATTATTTACTCTTTCCTCCTCAAAATAAGACGTTTAAAGAAATAAATACCTTGCCTTTGATACAGAAACACACACACATACACTGAACAGTAAACAAACTTACGAGGATAAAGATACTAAAGATAAGACATGTTTATATTTATAGCTTATTATGATAAATACTACCTGTGAGACTAATATATATACCCAATACTATTTGATAAGCTATGAAAGAGAAAAAATAAATAAGAGGATTGAAATTAGTTACCGATAAGGAACCGTTTCTCTAGCACCAAGATCAAGTAAACCCTAAACAAAACAAAAGTAAATAAACTGAACTGTGTGAGAAGAAGAGGAACACTACCACTACTACTACTACTACTACTACTACTACTACTACTACTACTACTACTACTACTACTACTACTACTACAAGATCGTGTAGTAACATCCTTTACCAAAATGTCGAAGAAAAAGTACAATGACCTCATGAAGTTGGACATTTATGAAATTCTTGGTTTGTCGTTGCAGGCAGAGGAGGCTGAGGTGAGCATCTTTGTGTGACTTAATTAAGGTGTTAAGTGTGCTTATTATACGTGGAAGGTGAGGTCAGAGGTCAGGTCAGTTGAGGTGACACTAATTCTCCCAAACTGTTGACGGTGGTTTTATTTGGGGGACGACCTTAGTTTTTCCACAGAGGCTCTTTAAAAATCTGGTAGGTGCCTCAAATTCAAAGTCCACACAGATGTTAGATTAGGTTAAGTTATGGTTAGGTTAAGGTTATTAGGTTAGGTTCCCCGGTTATTGGCTCATGTAAATATATTAAGATGGTAGAATTAGCAACCAGATAATGCTTAGTCAATGTTCAAAAGACAGTGATGGACAGGAATTATCTTGTCCTGTGTATAAGTTGAATTTCCAAAAGTGTGTGTGTCCATGTGTCTTGTCTTGTCTTGTCGTAATTTTAGGTATTACCACCACGGCCAGCCTGGGGGCCCACCGCTGCCACACCTCTGCCCGAACCTCGGGAAAGTTGGGCTGTGTAGTACTGGAGGCTCATCTGGGATGTTTTCCAGGAATTTGTCAAGCCTCCTCTTGAAAGCCTCTGTGCTGATTCCCGTTAGGTCCCTTATCTCTCTTGGGAGACAGTTGAAGAGTCTAGGGCCAGCACAGGTGAAGTTTTCCGCCTGGATTGTCTTGAGTCACTGGGAGCAGTTGCTGAGGGATCTTCTTGCACAGGTCCTTCCAAGCCTGGGGTGATGTTGCCCAATAATACCATCTCCTTCATTTTGTGATGGGTTTGGTACTGTGCCCTCCAGGACTTTCCAGACGTAGATGGTTATGTAGCGTTCTCTGCGCCTCTGCAGCGAGTAGAGTTTGAGGGTTTTTAGCCTCTCCCAGTAATTCAAGGATATTGTGATATTGGTAAAAGTTTGTTGTAATAATTATAGTTACGCTCAGCTGAAAGACACTAAAAAAAAACTCTTAGATCCCCTTGTACAATAATTTGTCATATATTGTAGACTTTGTAGCTAAATATTGATTATTACATGATTCTGATGCCACCTTACTACCTCATTTTTCCTCACCGCCCACTCTGGGAAGCCATGCACAATATTACATCCTTTGAAGTACAGAATCTTGATGAGTTTTGACTCCATAACGTTATTCAAATTGTATTACTTCCCACATTCCAGATTAGAAAGGCATACAGGAAGAAGGCTCTCAAATGTCATCCTGATAAAAACCCGGATAATCCTGAAGCAGCAATAGAGTTTGACCAGCTGCAGAAAATTTTAGAAGTCCTTTTAGATGCAGGTAAGTCATATAAAATCATAACAACACCGTATATTATATAGGAATTGTTAATAACTAATAACCTACATAATTCTGGGAAAAGACACCACCTCAAACACAATCATTCAATCCGTCATTATTCCAGGAACAAGGAAAGCGTACGATAAGCTTCTGAAGGGTCGTAAGGCAGCCAAGCTCAGAGCCAAGGAAGCTGATGCCAAGACTCAGAAACTTCGGTCTGACCTTGAGGAGCGGGAACGTCGCGCTCAGGAACCCAGATTGTCGGAGGAGGAAAGGTGAGGTGTGAGGGTGCTTGTTAAACCTTGTGTATCCATATAGAGTTCTGGGACAATTTAATCTCTCCATCCTTATCTATGCCTTATAAACAGTTCTTATTTCAGATGATTAAGTAAAAATAGAGTAGTATGACTTTCTTTAAGTATGTATAATGTGTGATATTTACTTCATACTTCATTATTGTTTCATAAAAAGTTAATCTCTTTTATAAATATCACAAGTATATAATTATGGTGTCAATATCTTGTGACAGATTCCGGCGTGAGTTGAGGCGGCTTGAGGAGGAAGGTTCCAAGCTGATTGAAGAAGAGCTGGAGAAAGTGAACCAAGAGGTGGAGGAGTGGATGGCGCGGAGTAGAGCGCCTTCAGGTGAGGTGGAGGCGGGCATCAAGGTGGCTAACAAGAGCCTTTTTTATATGCTATTGGAAAAAAAATAGCCCTTATGTGATTGCCGGTTCCTTATTAATAGAGGGATAACCTGTTGTCTAAAAGTGATTTGTACTGTACTGAATAAGAACTTAATAGTGTCACTTAGTTTATAACCTTACATATCTGATATACATTGCTACAAATACCTACTAGTTTATCTGACACGTGGTAGTAAAAATATGATGTAAAAGGTATATTGAAGTGTATTGATAAAATGTATTCATCGTTCTTATCTCAGGAAAGTCTGAAAACGTGAAGAACAATACTGCACCTCAAGGCCACAAGATCAAGGTCAAGTGGAGTACTACTGAGGATTGGCCAGGCTACTCCGAGGAGGAGATCCGTCGTCTGTTTCACAAGGTAATACTAATACTCCGAGTCCCCGTCATACACTTCTTCTCTATGTGTTTTTTGGAAATTTATATACATGATGTTCTATGGGGGGGTATAAAAATTCCACAACATTGATTGAATCTTTGTTTACAGTGGGGGGACATCAATGCCTTAGTGATGAAGCAGAGGAGCAAGAAAGGGACAGCATTGATAGACTACAAGACACAACAAGCAGCTGTAAGTTACCTACATCAATCCATAATGGCTATAACATAAATACTCTTGTTCTTTGCAATATAATGTGACTTGTAAGTATAAGTTCTGGAGCAATGTATGATAACAATTTTTCTCCTCACTACCACAGGACATGGCATTGCAGTTTGAGAAGGGTATGTTAGGTAAGCCTCTAGAGGTGACACACATCAACGCTGAACCCAAGAAACCAGAACCAGACACCACCAAGAAGACGCCAAAGGAAACCCCGGTAGATCTAAAGCCTAATTATGATTTTGAGTCAGTGTCAGCTATGAATCAGAGGAGACAGGAGGAGCGATTAAAACTTATTGAACAGATTATGCAAGAGGAGGGAAGTACTGCCAGTTGATGAAGGGAAATCACGTCATCTCATCAGACTCAAAGTTTCCTGTCTTCTCATGGACCTTCCCTAGTTAGCTTGCATACTAGTTATAGCATTAGAGATGGAATTATCTTAGGTAGTCTTGGTTATTTGTTAAAAAAAGGTGTATTTGTACTGGTTTAAGTGTTGAGACAATTATGTTTATTATATGAGGCTGTTGAAGGAAGGTGAGGCAATGTGCTTATTTGTCCAATGTGGGTGTTGGTGGTGCTGCTGCAAAACAAGGTAGAAAACAAGTTGAGACTAAACAAAATGGTTAAGATCTCACTGTCTGAAATTATGTAGGAGTGTGTTGTTGTTGGGTAGCCTGGAATAGACGGGCAGCTGATAGAGATGAAAGGGGAATGTGAGGGAATTGTTTGTCCTGATAGTGAATCCTAGGAGCTGTTAATGATAGTGAATAATAGTGATGTGTTGCGAGTCATGTCTCACCATCAGCATAATATAGTCTTGGTCTCTGTTAACTGATATGAAAATTGAAGTTGAGGATTATACATTTTAAGATGCCAGTACATATGCGGATGTACTACTTAATTTCCGGTGAGCAGTACCTGATTGTAATGTGATCGTATGGTACGTTACTGCTGTGTTGATATACTGAGGAAAAAATAGTGTCATGTTCCTCTAACTGTCTAACATCAATTTGCATCTCGCCTCACCATTATTTCTTCTGCCTCTAGACCTTGTTGCTGTTTAATATCAATTGTCATCATTTTTATTATCTCGTATTTTTTTCTCCCTCATTTCATAAAGTGGGTCTGCATTGTCCATTTCCTTCCAAAATGCCACAGATTCACCTTATTTAGGTCAGAACGAACCTATGTATTGTGCAAATAGGGACACAGATACTATAAAAAGGGATCGTCCAAAGTGCGGTTAGGAGGCATGATTGATATGATTTGGTCTACATTGTCATATGTAAGTTTTCTTTGGTTTGCGCACATTTTCTATGTACTTAATTATTAATGAATACCTATTATACTGCCTCAATACAAATCAACACCGTGAATGAACTCCAAATATACGGATTTTGAAATGTATTGTGTGATTCATCCTGTAGTGGTGTTAGTGGAAGGATCAAACTAGTCCTTCCTGCCTTCACCACACTTCCCTTCAGTCATACTCCTCAAGATGGTTTCCGTTTCCATGCTTTAGTTAAATTATAGGTTGTGTATCATTTATTATATTTCGGGAGGTCACACTTCTCCTGGCTAAGGTAGGGAAGAGTAGGCACGTGACGCCTATGGCCAGTTTCAAGAACAGGGCCGCCACCAACCACACACACATGCACGCACACACTAAAAAATACAAGGTAATTCAAATATATTTAGAAGTTAAGTTTCCCATAATGGAGTATCGAGAAGTTAAATGTAATAAAAAATAGTTGAAGCAAAATTATACACCGACGAGGTGTAGCATTTTCATGGCAGTAAATTAGGTAAATTACTTGTGCCAAAAAAAATGGAATCAGTTTTTTTATAGATACATGAAATTTATGGCAACAAATACCAAATTTGGCACGTTCTGGCCACCCTGGGGCTGTCTGCGACGTGTTAAAACAAACATTGAACCTATGGAAAATTGTAATTGTAATGTGGGGGGGGGGGGGGGGGTGATGTGCCAGAACCTATGGAAAAGTGCGAGGGTCGCGGGTTGGTGTGTGTGTGTTTGTTGGGGGGGAGGGGGGTCATGCTATGCTCCTTGCTATTGCTCCTCGCCCTCTCTCTCTCCCGCCTTCTGCCACCTAGTCAATTGAAGTTCCTATGCAGTTTACGTGGATCGACGATTTGGTGTAACATTCCTTTCATGTTCTTTATAGCCTACAGGTGCTGGTGGTACTGAACATACTTTGGTTAGTCTCTATCGTAGGCGGGGAAGGGCTGATGGCGGTGTTAACAGTGTTGCTACTCACCGGTGATGACTGAAGCGTTTGAAACAGTCATTAATCCATCAACCATTCCCTCAACTCATGAAGCAATTTGATAACTTTAGCAATGTTTAGTCCTTCCTGCATCCACACATGGTTGCAAACGGCTTGTCATGTGCTTCTTTTATTAATCCATCAAAAGAACTGACCTAACGTCTCCGATAAGTCACGTGCCGACTTCCTTCCTCCGAGGCTCCGAGTGACCGCCTCCATTGGCGTGTATTCTTCCGCCGCCTCCCACGCTAATCATCATATACACAATAAACGTAATTCTTTTCAAACCAAGCATTTATATTCACACTACATGACATTCCAATCGAGGCTGATACAAGGGATTGGAATAATACGCTAATATAGGCAAAACAGAATGTATGTTTTAATAGTGACAAACGCACTACTTTCTTTCCCCTTCTCCCCCCCCAAAGGCAGATTTAGGGGGGAAGGGGAAAGAAAGTAGTGCGTTTGTCACTATTAAAACATACATTCTGTTGTGCCTATATTAGCGTATTATTCCAATCCCTTGTATTAGCCTCGGTTGGAATGTCATGTAGTGTGAATATAAATGCTTGGTTTGAAAAGAATTACGTTTATTGTGTATATGATGATTAGCGTGGGAGGCGGCGGAAGAATACACGCCACTGTAGGTGGTCACTCGGAGGAAGGAAGCCGGCACGTGACTCATCGGTGACGTTAGGTCAGTTCTTTAAAGGGATAAATATCCACATTTACTCTCCCCTGAGGCTCCATTCTCTCTACATAGCTGCCTGAAGGTAAATAAGTAATGGTAGTGTTATCTGATTTAAGTCAAGAGTAGTATATATATCAAATAACATGCATTATATATAGCCGGTTAGATGTAGTGTCTGCAACCATTTAGCCAGCCATTTTGTTTTCATACGAGGTCATGATTTCCTTCCGGTCGCTCATATTCCTTAGTTTTCAGCAGACAGACCTTTAAAACTAGTCTGTGAATGGTTAAGACTGACCAATGGTAAGATATATGGTTACAATAGCGTTATTTTTGCACTTATTAATGTTATTTTGCTTATATTAATGAATATGAAAATTTATTAGTATGATATCTTAATGAATGTGGATGGAACTTAATTATTCTTGTTTTTCAGGCAAGTGATAAAACAGTGACTTGGAAACACGACGGAAATCTGAAATGAAGAAGAGGAGAGGAAAGATAAGAATAGTCTACGCGTACTAGGCTATGCTGCTCTATATTAGGCAAATGTTAACATTTATTTGGTTGATTACTATATTAATTACTTTTTTAGGTATTATTTTTCATCTTCACCACAATGCTCTAGAGAATTCAGGGTTATATTTTTGCATTACCTGATGCATTTTGAGGTTTTCTTCAATTACATTTCTGTCGCAAATTCTTAGTTTGTGAGATACTCAATGTTTTCTGTGAGACCTTCTCTTCGAAAAATGAAGTAATTTTATTTGAATAAGGTTCTGTTATTTGTCAATGTAGGTTAAGGTTTGATTAATATAGGTTATGTTAGGTTAGGTTAATATAGAAGCTATCAAATGTTCTCTATGACCAAAAGTAGGGAGTTGGACGAGGTGTAGTCCCGATAAGCAGACATAATCAAACGACATTATGGTGAAGATGTAAAATTTTACCCTTTTTTATTATGTACTACTTAAGGAAAATAATGTGGCGATGTAATGTGGTAGTGTTTTTTTTTTTAAGTCCAGGTCCAGAGGGGCACAGCCCCCCGGTTAGAATAGGTTTGTCGTGTTTGCTACATTTAGAGAATACCTATTATTGTCATTATTATGAAGTATTATTGCAGTTATGAAGGTTAGGTTAGGATATTGAACCAGGGAGTGGTCTGGTCGGGTCGAAGCGGGGGATTCCAGGGGGACGCAGTCCCCCTGTTAGGTTAGGTCTCTGGTTGTGTTTGAATAGTGTCCTAGCAAGGGGTCCAGGGGGGCGCAGCCTCCCGGTTATAATAGGTTTGTCGTGTTTGCTACATTTAGAGAATTTCATTGACTTAATTAAATTTCCCTAGATTTTCAAAGTCCATATATCACTCGTATATGCCTCCCCCCCCCAAAAAAAAACCCGATTACCCACAAGCCCCCAAGCTTGCTTGAGGGGTTGGGGGGCGGGTGTGGGTAGAGATAGGGAATATTGGTTGAAACTGCAAATTTACCGTTTGGTTTGGCTAGGTTCGGTTATATAAGCTCAAGTACCAAGGAGACAGAAATGAGTGATAGGGCTGCCCGCCTCATGATATATGCTTCCTATATTCACTATACCTTAGGCCTGCAGTATATTATGTCCGGAATCCTTGCTTCGTGGAGTTGAGGATCGTGGATTGCTCTCTGCTCGGGGTAGCTTGGCCATGACTAAAGGGGACACTGAAATATAACAAACTACTTATACAATGCTCGTTCCATATGAATGATCAGCTCTTATTTTTTGTGGCCGCCTCGCTGCGCCCTGACGCGTTTGGCCCGGCAGTCCACACCTCCAAGGCCACGGCAGAGTCTTATTGGGTGTTCTAGTGACGGGGGAGGGCTGGGAAGGGACCGCCAAGCCTCATTACCTCAACTGCACGCACGGCCTCCAGATAAGCCCGAGGAATGGGTTTGCTTTCGCTTTTAGAAACTTGATAGTAAGGTGATGCGGATGAACGGCAATTGGCACCTGCATCACGGCGGAGAGGCGACGCACGAATGTCAATCGTAACACTCACCCTCCTTCCTAAGTCACCTTGGTCGCATATTCTTGTGTAACTCTCGGTCAGTGTGGGATTGTGACACGGTGTGGTGCTGCCGTTACTGCCGGGCGTGTGCTGGTCTCTGAAAAGGTGGGGTGTTGGGTGAGGGGGAGGGGGGTGCAACGTGGTCAGGTTGTACTATTATAGCGGCATGCTGCTAACACACGGGAAGGAGTTAGTCAGTCAGCCTGGGAGCATCGGGGGAGGGGAAGGTGCCTCACTACTCTTATACTCGCACCTCTCCGCAGCTCCTCCCAAAGCACCCTAGATCACGCCAAGGAGCGGTGTACGGGCGACGACCAGTTGTTTCCATAACGTAGTGGCCCTGTGTACGTTGATGTGAACCCAAATGTACACACGTCGGTTGTGTTTGTGTGCGTAAGGGCGTGTGTTTGCCTGTGTATGTATGTGTGTGTGCGTGTCTGTTAAACTGGGAGGTGGAAAAACCAGATGACACACGAATTTCTAACTCAAGACAAAGGTGGATTATGTGAATAAATGAACTTAATCGGTTTGAAAATATAATATTGACACTGCAGTTAAAGTATTGAAATATATGAAGATATAAGACAAACAGTTACAAGTCTTTTTTATGATGGAACAAAACACGAAGCAGTTTTCACACATAGTTGTAATTCCGTGTTTATTTTCGCTTATCGAGTAGCCAAAAAAAAAAAAAAAAAAAAGTCATCCTATCCAATCTGTCGTTAAGCGGTGCGTAACGAAGAAAAGATAAACAAGCAAACAAGTAAACAAAACAAAACAAAACAAAAAGGGCGAAGGAAGAACGTCCTACGAAAACCTGTTCAAGAAATGGCATTAGCGAGCATTTTTTTATCTTCTTTTTTTGGAGGTGTTTTTTTTCCTTTTTTTTTTTAGTTTAAGGTCAAACAAGGTTGAAGATATACCACTGCGCCTTTAACTTACCATATTCGCTCTTTAAAGGTGTCTGTCAGTACAAAAGTGAATAGTGTTTTATGAAGCTTTGGGTCTATATATACGTGTGTGTGCGTGTGCGTGTGTGTGTGTGTGTGTGTGTGTGTGTGTGTGTGTGTGTGTGTGTGTGTGTGTGTGTGTGTGTGTGAAGGAGGGTTAGCCAGGTATATCGCAGAAAAGGTCCAGGTGTTGTAGAAGTAAACAACGTCTTACCTAGGTGTAAATTATCCCTCACCTGTAAATTGTAACGTTTATACCTCACTCCTTTCTTTTCTTGCCTTCTTTTCTCTCTCCCTTTTCTCCCTCCTTTTCCTCCCTCCTTACTTTTCCTCCTTTTTCCTCCATCCTTTTCCTCATTCCTTTCTTTCCTTCCCTCCTTTTTCATCTCTCCTTTCCTCCCTCCTTTTCCTCCCTCCTCTCTCTCCCACCTTCCATGCTTTACACTCTGTCCGCTTCAAGCCACGATACCTCACCCAAGGCTAAAAATAACATGATAAAAGGTGTATCGTATTTTTATAATGGAGAGTAACGTGTTTATCGACCGCTTGATAACCTGACCTGCCTTATCTTCGCATAGGTAAAACATGTGGATTAAGATATCACACACACACACACACACACACACACACCCACACACACACACACACACACACACACACACACACACACACACACACACACCCCTTGTACATTATATTTATAGTGTATATTTATAGTTAGTGTGTTGTTTTTTTATTGTTATGTATACAAGGTTTCGAATAAGCTCGTTCTTATATACGTAAATACGAGATAATAATGAGATTGATGTAAGAGTACGATAATTGTTTTTTTTTAAATGATACGGTAAATAGATATATAAATAGATTGGTGTATAAACGAAGAGGTGAATAAGTATGATAAGAAAGGATTTGATAGAAGGAAAGATGTTGCAGCCTTGATGAATATATTAAAGGTATTTGCATCCTCAGCATCATCAGCTTATCTCATCTTAGCTGTATTTAATGATCGTTAGTTAAGGAGCTTAATCACCAACTCCTCCTCCACCTCCTCCTCCTCCTTCTTCTTCTCCATCTTCTTCTCCTCTTCTTCTTCTTCTTCTTCTTCTTATCCTCGTCGTGCCCCAATTTCCTTCCCTGACAAGGAATAATTATACGTAGTTTTCTCTCCTCCTCCTCCTCCTCCTCCTCCTCCTCCTCCTCCTCCTCCTCCTCCTCCTCCTCCTCCCCCTCCCCACACTACCAAATACGTCACTTATAAAACAACTTCCTCCCGCAGATACCCTTCGCACTTATACACTAAAAAAAAAAAGTAAGACTGAACACGTACTACCAAAATTGACCCTTAAATGAGATCCTAAAAAAAAAAAAGAAAAAAAAGAAGAAAATAATAATAATAGTAAATTGAGATAAAATTATTCCTTCGCCGAAATATTCCTTTAGGCTAAACAATGTCCTTAGATTAGACATTTGATAAAAAATACAAGAAAAAACACGGAGAGGAGGAGATGGAAGAGGAAGAGGAGGAGGAGGAGGAGGAGGGTTGAGGGACGGGGGGAGGGAGAGAAAAGCACCGGAAGACCTTACTGTAGATGGGAATGACAGAGGGGAGGGGAAAAGAGGGGAAAGAGGATGTAGAGGGAGGAGTCTTGGAGATGAAGGGAAGGGAAGATAGTGTGGGAGGGAGGAGGAGGAGGGAGGGAAGGGAAAAGAGAGAGGAAATAGAGAGGGAGAGAAAGAGAGGGGGGGGGGGGTGAAAGAAAGGAAAGCAAGAGGGGAGATAACATCGTAGTAGGAAGAGGAAAAGGGAAATAAAGAGGAAAATAGAAAATACCAGAGAGAGAGAGAGAGAGAGAGAGAGAGAGAGAGAGAGAGAGAGAGAGAGAGAGAGAGAGAGAGAGAGAGAGATGAATAACCTATAATGTGGATGTAGGTGGAGTGAATAGCAGTGTGGATGGGGCTGTGTGTGGAGGAATGTGGTAAGTAGTCAAGAGAGAGAGAGAGAGAGAGAGAGAGAGAGAGAGAGAGAGAGAGAGAGAGAGAGAGAGAGGGGGGGAGAGAGAGAGGATGGGGTGGAGTAGGATAGAGTGGAGGAGTGGATGGGTGGGAGTAGGATGTGTGGTGGAGTGGAGTACACTAAATGGGGGAGGGAGTGAGTCATGGCGTTACGGTACTGTTATCACACACACACACACACACACACACACACACACACACACACACACACACACAACACAATACTCAATCCCATTCAAACTAAATTATACTCTTGACATTAGAACATAAATTAGACGATACAACAGAAATACGATCACTAAATAAATAAATAAAAACAAAACAGGTAAGACCACAAAAAGAGAGAGAAAAAAAAAAGAGAGAGAAAGAGAGAGAGAGAGAGAGAGAGATCTACAGGTACTCCTCACCCCGGCCAGGTAGACACGGGACACTTACCTGTATCATAATTGGTGGGAACAGGTAGTCACAACGGGCGGATACAAACTGCTTCACTCCCCTTCATATCTACTGTTACCTATACCTTGATACAGAATATACATATGCTAGGGGAAGGTTAGGTCATCAAGTAGTTAATAAAAGTTGAGTTTGGGGTGGGGGGAGGAAGGGACAAATTGAGTGCGAGAGGACTGTGGGGTTGCAGGGAGGTGGGGAGGGGTGAGGGGGTTGTGGGTTAGCCTGGGGGTGGTAGGAAGGACACAGCGAGGCCCTAGCTGATGAGAGGAGGGCAGCGGGGTGTGTCGATGTTTGCTGCAGTCTGTTTGTTGTTAAGGGAAGGCCAAGAAGGAGCAGGAGGAGGAAGAGGAGGAGGAGGAGGAGTTGTAGGTAAAACGTAGACAAGAATGATGATGATGATGATGATGATGATAATGATGATGATGATGAGGATGAGGACGACTACCTTGACTCTTTATTAATCTATTTATATGCGTACTTTCATATATACTACTTCTGCTTTATTGCATACTTCCTCTGTGTCTAAAACAAACACAATACATTTCAATATAATACACTATTGTTTGTAAATGAATAAGTCAGTAAGTAAGAGAGAGAGAGAGAGAGAGAGAGAGAGAGAGAGAGAGAGAGAGAGAGAGAGAGAGAGAGAGAGAGAGAGAGAGAGAGAGAGAGAGAGCAAAACAAAATCCACTCCACATTAAATTTCTCTAAAATCATGAGGCATCTTCTCAATCTGTCTTGTATCTCATCTTGGCAAGTTAAGTTTTCGTTGCTCTAGGGACGCCTCGCCCCACCCCTGGTCACCTCAACGGCAGGATGCACCGACCAATTACCTACTGCCCCTAGGGACCCACGAATTTGCATACCATTGCCAGGGAACCGCTGAGTAAGACTTCCGGTCACAGGCAGCTGTTTGAACGCATTATCTTGGTGCAACGCGGACGTGAATGTGTTTGATTATGCTTTTCATCGCCTTTCCAACCCTTTAACTTTGGTCTTGATTCCTAGTCATTACGTGTTGGTCCTCGAGTCACCAGCGTCACTTTTTATATTGTGAGTAAAGGTTATTATGGCGAGCTGTGGGAAGATTATTTAATTTCTTATTGATAAACTTACTCGTGTCATGATCTTACCTTAAAAAAAGAAAAGAATGTGGTTGGTTCCTGCATCTTATCTAATAAAAAATGGAAACAAAGGTAGAAGAGTAACAAAGGGACGGTAGTTGAACGACACATCAAACACACGTCAAGGTTTTTGTTCTTCGTCTTTCCCACTGACGTCACTGCAAGACAAGGGCTGCGGATGGTGGTGGTGGTGATGGTGGTGGTGGTGATGATGAGTTGGAGTGAGTGTGGTGATGATAGTTGGTTGGGTGGACGACCACCGGCCAGACCTCAACACACACACACACACACACACACACACACACACACACACACACACACACACACACACACACACACACACACACACACACACACACCACAGCTTCCTGCTCCATAACACACCTTCAGTTTCCCGACACATACACAGTACACTCACATACTCGGTTGTCCTCGTAAACAATTTTTGAACACATAAACTGACCAAAACTATATAGGGAACACACACACACACACACACACACACACACACACACACACACACACACACACACACACACACACACACACACACTAAAACAGCGTCGGGTGTAGTCTCAAGGTTACAATCAGTACAATTATCGTGAGTTTCCTTGTTACTTGTTCCTTTCTTTAATCATGAGTTCAATGCATTCAGGGAAACAGACACACACACACACACACAGACAAACAGACAGGCAGACATACAGACAGCTTCATGACTCACCTTTAAGTTTTTCGTTCGCTAGGTGAACTTTGAAACACTAGATGAGGGTAATTGAAGCATCTCAGCGTAGCAGGCATTTCCGAGGGTTCGTATTGACTCCAATCAAAACCGCAGGAGACAGTCTGTTGACAGGGATGAGGCGTGAGGCGTGAGGCGCGGGAAGGTGAGGCAGGCGGGGTGCATCAGGTAATGAGACTGAGAGAGGAGTGAGGCGTGGGAGGGCGAGTGAGCGGGAAGTGCGAGCAGTATATCGTTGCGGTGAGAGGCGCTGGGACGGAGTCAGTGAGTGGCGGTGTGAATGTCTGTGAGGGTGACGCACGGGACCAGTATAGTGTGTTCCGCTCCCCCTCAGTGCGTAAGGCAGTGGCGGGTGTGAAGGAGCAGGGTACGTCGCTGTGTTGCGAAGGGCGCCTCTGTCTCTGCTAGAGTCCGCCGCCGCCGCCAGACACGTGTTGTGGTGGTGGTGGCGTCCTTCGTGGTCAGGTGCTACGGTGCACCTGGTGCCGCGGCCATGCTCGTCATAGCGTCACGTGCGTAGCGTCAACTGTTCTCTTCCTCGTCAGTGTCCGCCGCGAGTGTCGCTGGTGAGTGGTTGTAGTGATAGTGTTCCGCGATGAGGATGTTTAAGTTCTTCGAGGGCGGCTCCGTGGCTCGGCGCAGAGACCCTGTGCCGGTGGGCCCCAGAGAAGGTGTCTCCGGGGGGTCTGCGTCCAGCTGGGCCACTGCTGGAGGACACATAGGAACGAGGAGTCACAACAGAGGATCGGGCTTAGCACAAAGCATTCCCTCCTTGAAAATCGGTCGGTCAAGCCACAGTGGTGACGGAGGGAGTCGGGAGGAAGTAGTTGACAGTGGGTCCAGCAGGCGGCTGTCAGTGAGGTCCTCCGCCTCGGCGAGGGGTGGCCAGGCCCTCCGCCGCAGTAATACCCTCCCGACCAGACGTAGAGTCTCGGCCCCCTTGCAGCAGCACCACCACAGGGACGAAGCTGTCTCGGGGTGCGAGTCCCGGACAAGCCAGGAAGGAGGCAGCACGACGACTGAGGGAAGTCGCTTCACCGACACCCTGAGGAGACTCAGCAGGAAGGTCACCGGAAGGAAGGTCCGTTCACGGGAGACTGACGAGGAACTCTCAATGGGATCGTCCGTCTGCACGTTGCGACAAGAGGATCACGAGTTTGCTTCCCACTACCTCAGTGTGTCTGAGGTCGCCACTTCAGAGTTTGCTTCTCCTGACATCTCACTGGTCGACTTGGGCTCCATTGATGCCACGCCCACCGTCAGCCCCTTCGGCAGCCAGGGCCTCGCCTACCCCAGCCAGGCGTCACTGAGTTCCCTCAAACACGTTGGTTCTCATGCTCACACTCTCACTCCTGACCTCAGCGCCCTCTGTCACATCCTGGCAACGTTCAGGGACTCCACAGGGCGTCCCGAGCAGGAGTTTTACGAAAATGTGAGTCCCGGGCACAGCGGGGACCTGCGAGGCACCAACGACCTGCGTGCCCACAGCCCTGCCTCCAGCCTCGCCTTCTCGGCACGTGGGGATCAGGGGTCAGGGGTCAACGGGCGCCGGGAGGCTGGGGTGGAAGGTCACACGTGCCCTCGGTGTCAAGTCTCCTTCCTAACGAGTGTTCAGCTGCTGGAGCACTGGGCGACCTTCCACACACATGATGACCTCCACATGCCTCCGCCTTCCCTCCACTACGGCGGCCACAGTCCAGGGGAGCAGAGCAAGGGCGTGCCGCTCCTGCCGGGGACATGGGAAGGAACACTGAAAGGAACACTGACAACGCCTGGCCACCATCACGCCGCCAATCCTCAGGTTAGTGCGTGTGTGTGCGCGCCTTTATCTTGCATGCTTCCGTGATGCATATTCAAGAGGCGCCGCTGATGTGTCTTATCGCTGTGGACACGGAGGGCGTCAGGAGTACCTTAGGGCAAAGGGCACAACTAAGGGGGTTGGAGGGGAGGGAAGCAGGGAGGTGGGTGGAGTGGGGTTACTAATTACATAGCCTGGTCCTTGATTCTCTTAAGGCCTCCCATTAAAGCGTCGGTGTGAGGCACGTTTTCTTCGATGTGATTTAACTGGTTCCTTTTTCCTGCGGCACAGCGACGTCACGGGCTGTGCATGCTGTGGGAGAACAGCAACAGCATCAAGGTCTGTGTGTGTATGCACGTTATTTTCCTATATGTGGAAGAACTCTTTTACCTAACGAAATTTTTCCTCATGAACTAACGAACGAACGAACGATAAAAAAATACCTCGATTATAATATAGAAAAATAGAAAAAAGCGAGAGAGAGAGAGAGAGAGAGAGAGAGAGAGAGAGAGAGAGAGAGAGAGAGAGAGAGAGAGAGAGAGAGAGAGAGAGAGAGA
Organism: Cancer borealis; assembly: GCA_036785275.1. Taxonomy (NCBI): domain Eukaryota; kingdom Metazoa; phylum Arthropoda; class Malacostraca; order Decapoda; family Cancridae; genus Cancer; species Cancer borealis. Next base: position 1,459 of record JAXIVD010004194.1, on the reverse strand, counting down.
GAGAGAGAGATTTGTATCTAAAAATTTTTTCCTTATACAAAAAAACGTTTATATAGTGTTTAACATTATAGTAATGATAAAATATAGTCTATATTCGTGTTCTATATCCTTGAAAACCTATATATATAAATTTTCATGAGATTCTGAGATATCAAAATTTTCATGAAATTTTCAAGGTAATAAATAATAAATAATAAATACCCTTAGATTTTTTTTTGACAAATCACGTTTTGTTAAATAACTCAAAAACTATGAGGTTTACTTAAAATACTTATGGAATAGTAAATAAAGAGCAAAAGATGCCCGTTCTTTTGAGCTATAGTAGAATGAAATTGCTATATTAGTAACTGAGAAAATAATATATTAGTTTTTTTGACAACATTTGAACAAAACTTTAATTTCCTACTAAACTATATGGCATATTTTAAATATGATTTCACCATTCGATAGACAACATTAAACTTAATATATTAACTTCTATACATTATTGCTGTACGACAGATATTTTCCGAGTAAAATGGCAAAAACACATTCGACCAAATTTACGCGGAAAAATTTTGGGCGAAAAAATACAACAATCAAAATTTTTTACAGAAACCTGGAAAATAACATAAATAACACACTAAACACACACACACATCCAAACACACATTAGAAAGGGATGACCCAGCCAGCACTGGATGTTGAGAGAGAGAGAGAGAGAGAGAGAGAGAGAGAGAGAGAGAGAGAGAGAGAGAGAGAGAGAGAGAGAGAGAGAGAGGTAGCGAGGGCGCGATTTTATGGTTCCTTCTTCATGAACACTTCCTGTTTTGTTGAGAGATGAGGTGTGCAAGAGGGGAGGGAGGGAGGGAAGGAGAGAGGAAAGGGGGAGGGGGGGTAGGAAGGGCGGGAAGCAAAGTGAAAGAAAAGGGGTGGAGAATTGATATGTTTTCTCTTTCCTCCATCCCTCCTTCCCTCCCCCCTTCCTTCTCTCCTTCTCTCACTCGTTCCCTCGTTCTCTCTCTTCCTTGTTACAGTAATAACTTTCTTATCTCTCATTCATCACCATTGTCATCTGTACGTTACTCTCTCTCTCTCTCTCTCTCTCTCTCTCTCTCTCTCTCTCTCTCTCTCTCTCTCTCTCTCTCTCTCTCTCTCTCTCTCTCTGATGATTGTGGTGGTAGTGGTGGTGGTGGTAATGGTGATGATGGTAGGGTGTGGTGAAAATTGGGATGTTGGAGGGTGTGTGTGTGTGTGTGTGTGTGTGTGTGTGTGTGTGTGTGTGTGTGTGTGTGTGTGTGTGTGTGTGTATGCTCGCTCCCTTAAATTTCTTTGAATTTCGAAAGTTTTTTTTGTGTGAAGTTTAAAATACAGTCCAAGAAATATATATATATTTTTATCAAACTTTCTCTCTCTCTCTCTCTCTCTTCTCTCTCTCTCTCTCTCTCTCTCTCTCTCTCTCTCTCTCTCTCTCTCTCTC